>AP028437.1:6673462-6868473 GCA_036509395.1 Antheraea yamamai | reverse complement strand
ACGCAAGGGGCTCTCCAGGAAAACGAAAAACAAAAAATTGTAGTTAACGTAACTAGACTTTTTTGCGACACCTTAGTACAAGAGCCAGCAACGTTGGAAGAACGAGAATTTTAGAAAAGCTGGTTCTTTAATATGAAGATATATTATGTCCTTCCAAACAGGATTCAGGATACCTGGTAGCCGGTTAACGTTGTGTTTTTTAATGCGCATCACACCTTTACAGGTCAAAATTTTGATTTATAATTAATTTTAGGAAAAAAAAATTCGGTTACATTTTAACGCTATTAAAAACATGAGTTTATCACTGCCAAACAATTTTGTTATTGAAAATAATGTGGCCGATGATATTCTTTATAAATAAAATAATTCATTTCAAACCATTTTATTTTTCCATTGCAAACAATATATTTCATTTTATTAACCATTATGATATTGAGATTTCACCGTGAACACTGAAAAACAACGATAAACGTAGACATACGACTTGAGACTGACGTTATCTTGAATACATGCGTCTATAACAGGCGCTTCCACAATTATCGCTATCTTTATCATATATAAAATGGGGTAAACATATCAATGCAGTTGCAGAATCTGGCTCTAAGTTTCTAAACGTTTTCAAATCATTAGCCGGTTTTTATTGGGGTGTTCATTCATAAAATTTAGTTCGTTTATACTTCAATATTACACGCAGTCGAATTGACTATGCGAGCTTTCTTTATGATAGTAGGTAGTGCTCAGGTTAACCTCTATAAACTTGAAAAAGTCCAAAACCAGGCCATGAGAATTATCGGGGGTTTCATTAAAAGTACTCCAATCTATGTTATAGAAAGCGAATTGAGCATATGTCCGTTACATCTTAGGAGACAATATTTAGCTGGCAAAATTCTATTTAAATTTAAGTCATTCGAAAAAAACGAACTAACCAATGTATCAGAAGAACTGTCCACCCCTTTCCAATCACTCTATTGACGTAAAAGAAAAAGACCATTATTAGTTTCTATTTTTTCTCAATATAAAAATACTCCAATTCAAATAAATATAAAACATGAAATGTTCACTTTACACACCTGGGTCGATAAGATTGATATGCACAATATAATTAAAATAAATGTACATGGTATTTGCAAGCCAAAGCGTCAATATGATGTTCTTAAAATAAAAGATATTTGTCTTGATTTCAAAGCAAAGAACAAAGTAATTGTTTTACAAGGGATCCCTTCTCATATACGTATAGCTGGGAATAAAAGAGCTGATCTTTTAGCAAGAGAAGGATCCCCCGAAGGTGCTCCTATTAATATTTTACCAACTTACTTGGATGTATACTCAGATTTTAAAAATAGCTGTTACTCGTATTGGAAGGAATACTTTGATGAGCGTTCTAAAACAAAAGGAATATGGTACAGAACGATTCAGCCACATCCCTTACGGTCACCATGGATTGATGACAGTACGATTTGCCGTCGGTAAGCAATCGCAGGAATGAGATTACGCTCAGGACACATCCCATGTAAAAAGTTCGCCTACCTGATGCGTAAAGTACTATCACCACTCTACCAGAGTTGTGAGCTCATCGATGATGTGCACCACATCCTGGCAGAATGTGTTCGAAACGGCTTAATGCTTCTGGTTCGTTCCTCACTGGTTTGTACAATTCGTTATTGTCTGACCCCACTTCGAAAGATGCTAAAGAATTGTACAAAATTAATATAAGCTATTGTTAAGTTTATTGTCATTCTTATTTTTATATAGTTGTATGTCACTTAGGCGATATAGCCGAGAAGGCGACTAAGCCTTCATTAAAAAATAAATAATGATAATATCAAAATTACAGCTATCTTACCATGGTTTGGGCATACTTTATTTTATTTACAAACAAAATAGCATCGGGCACATTATTGTTAATAACAAAAATGTCTGGCAATGATAATTTCATGTTTTAGTAGCGTTTCTAACTTAGTAAAAAACAAAACACTCAAAAATTATATATGCCTGTAAAGGTGCGATATGCACTAATAAACGCAACGTTTGCCGGCAGCCAGGTAGCCCGCACGCTGTTCGGAAGAACATAAAGATATATAAAAACTGGCTTATTTTCTTTTTCGAAACCGTTGCTAGCTCTTAGGCAAATAGTTACAGGCAAGTGACATTTGACGCGTCGTGCTCATATCTTTTTAATATTTATATTTTTCTTCAATACAATGTAGTGTGAAAAAGTTTTAATACAAGTTGAAAATAGTTATGATATTATTCAGTGTTTCATTTATCATTATTTTATTTTTTGAATACATTTTATCGTTTAATTTACAATTTAACTCTATCAACTTGATATTTTATAATGTAAACTCTACTGACTGTATAGTAAACGTCTACAAAAAAGCGAAAGGAACTTCGTTAGAAACTGGGGGGTCCATAGACCTTTAAAGCTTTTTTTCACATTACCACCAATATATGTTGGTTGCTACGAACGGGTTGTAGGCTTATTTTAAAAGATTTCTCACATACCATCTGGGTATATGTTTGATTGAGTCCCTTGATAGTTTGGATTCACAATTGGAATCCGATGGTGTGGCTGCAATAATGTTTTAGTTACCTATATTAAAATTTTTCGCGTTTAAAAATACAATTGGCACCAGTGATAACTGATTTGGTGCAGACGAAGTTGTACGGGTCAGCTAGTTGTTAATAATTTCAATAAACAAATTCGAAAATTCAAATTTTGTCATTTACATTATAATTCATTTAAAAATTCAAAAGAGCACACAGTTATTGCATTGATTTGAGTTTTCATTCCTGTCAGAGGTCCTTATGACTGCCTTGACTTTTTTAAATACAGTTTATTAATTAAGTAAACGTATGATGCGTACTTCTGAAGAAAGTTGTTAACTTATTAACATAACATACTCGTTATCATTTTATAATTGAGACTGTGCGAGTAATCCGTTGTTCCTTTATCATATTATACCATGATAATTAAAGGAATTTATGTAGACACGAGTTACTGAAATCTGCCGTTAAGTAATTTATGCAAAACTTTCCCGTATTATTCTCGTTCCCGACGATATATTTAGCATCTGAAACAGAGTTGTAACGGAATAAATTGTTGTCGCGGCACGTTCGCTCTATTCGCACGCCGCTCACGAACTGATTTGAATTTGGAATTTGGTTCCCCTCCCGTGGGTTGGTCACTCACTGTTTAGTTGTGTAAAAATGTTTTGGAAACATGATATATGCAGTGCTAGCGAGCCTGGCGGACGTTGTCCCGCCCTGATAATTAAAAAAAACAACTAGAAATCCTTGACAAATTATATACCACAACCTTCCTCATTAATCGTCTTATCGACTGGTAAAACCGCATGAAAATCCGTTCAATAGTTTTTGAGTTTAACGCGAACAGACAGACAGACGTGGCAGAGGATTTTTATAATATGTAATGATAATGTTGTCTGTCGAAGATATACCTGTAGCAAAAGTATACATTACTTGTGAATACTATAATGTTACACTTGTAGGATAATTAAATGCCGTTTACCTTGAAAGGAATTGTATTCATACTCATACAAAGAAGTATTAAACAGAGCCGCTATTACTCTAAAGTCATAGTTTTACCTTATAATGTTAGTCACAGTCCACATGAATAATTCTTCCTATTGTTTCTCTTCGTCTTCACTTTTAGAACAAAGTTTTTGGCCTCGAATGCACCGTGTCGCGCTGTCCTAATGAATAAAGAAGGGTGCAAGCCTCTGGAAGGTTGACGTCATTATTCGAAAGACTGAACAAAATTCGAGACGAACTATTTTTTGAACACAATTGTTTTTGATTCCCATCGTCAATGATCCTTTGTTGTTTATGTATAACAAAGAGTTTACATAAAGAGTGTAGCAATAAGTTGCTGGTGTTACTGGTCTGGTAATGTATATAGATTATATTAGTAAGTTATATGGTGGTTTTTAATATACTAATGGTTTATCAATTTTTCTTGGTGTCTAGTAAGTGGATTAGTTCTTGGTATAAACAAGTAGCATTTTTGTTATAAATACCTACTGCATGAAACTCTATGTTACGGGGAAATTTTCAAATATACATTACATCAAAATATACTCAGACTAACAGATAACAGATTTGAACCCACAATACTTAGCGTAGCCCATCAACAATAAGACGGTTGCTTAAACAATTACACCATTCTCAAGTCAAGTCCAGAAACTTTTAATAGAAACAGGCACACAATTTTGTACCATAAAATTAAGGCACAACACAAATTGCTAGTATTTGGTATGCCATCTACAGTCTCCAAATATCATTGCGTATTGAAATCGATTATGTATACCAGGCTATCATGCTGTTAGGTTTATCTGACCGTTCGTAGTTTATCCGAGTACTTTTGGAAACTATCATTGTAGGACCTTTTCTAAACCCGCCTGGATAGTAACTACAGTCAAGTTGCAGTTCGTCGCCTAGTACTTGTTTATGTGTTTCGACAACTGTAATTGAAAGCTAGTCTCATCCCAGGCTTAGCGCGTTTACCGTTTTAGTCCACATTGTCATTTCATTGATGAGATGAAATTTAACTAATAAGGTTGCGATCAAACGTTAATACCATCAAAAATTAATTCAATGTTTCTGTAGATATTTAGTTATCCTCAACAAAATTTTCACGACATAACTATCGGAATGGTAAAAGTATTTGATGTTTTAATAAAGTCCGTTTCAGATTAATCACATAACCACATAGAGCCACGCTGTAGCTATTACTAGTTTCAGCATGAATCGGTCGGCTCGCCCGGGGTAGTACCACCCTCTCATAGCACACCGACGTGAAGTAACAGTGCTTGCATTGTTGCGTTTCGTTCGGTCAGTGAGAGCGCCGGAGGCCCACCTCCTTTCCCTTTTCCCTTCCACTTTCTCCTTTCCCTACCCCTCCCCCATACACAGGCTGGCAACGCACTTGCGACTCCCCTGATATTGCTAATATCTATGGACGGTGATGATCACTTAACATCAGGTGACCCAACTGTTCGTTTGCCTCCTTTTCACGTAAAAAAAAAACACTATTCGTTTGTTTATTTGAATCCGCTGCTAAACAGATTTGTCACACGAATGCAAATCTGCTAACGCTTCGAATTAAAAGAACCAGGACGAAGTTCTTTGCATTTGGCATTGCTTAGCGCATTATGCACTCTCTGAGAAGGTCTTAAGATTCGTTTTTCCGTGTGACGTATAAGATAAATTGTTTAATGAAGTCACGGGTAATGGAGTGGTTGGGTTTATTTTTTTCCCGAGATGTTGTTTGATTCAGAGATTTGCGATCAAGTTTTATCCGCACGAAGGACATTTGGTATTCAGATTTTCTGTTTGTTTTCACAGATTTCCCGGGAATATTTAAATTAGTAGAGCTATTTCGTATTGTTTATGAATTCAGTAAGCTCGAAAGCGGACAAGTACTTTATGCTACCTGGGTGATAAATAATATAATATTATATAAATATTTCTCATTGCCATATTGCATAATTATTAATGACTAGCTTTTGTCCGTGGCTTTTCTTTTAAATATTAATTTAAATAGGGGCTTTTATTCCACCGAACATATCAGCCCCATTGTTCCCCAATCCTTCTAGCTATAACATGAGAGTCGCTGATGAGGTATCATTACCAGGTCATACAGCATCTTACCTTCATCCGGTCCGTGGCTTTGCTTGCATAAATGTAGATTTCACCTATCCCTCGAGAACTTAGTATTTTATCTGAACGGAAGTACCCTATGTCTTCATATCCATGATAACGTGTGATGCAAAATCCATCACAATATATTGAGGAGTTAAGTTAGTGGTTAAGGTTAGTGAAATCGTAACAAACAAACTTACTTTCGCATTTATATTAACTAGCTGACCCGTGCCCACTTCGTTGGGCGGTAAACATTTATAAAAAACTACTTTTTGTACTGTCGGCGACTTTTTTGTAGAACTAGAACAACTTTTCTCTAGAACTCAATCATATATCTCTCATCGTTAAGGCAGAGTTCGTAAGAAACGTTTTCGTTCGACCGTTTTTTTCTCCGACTTACTTTACAAATCCGACTACCACAAAAAAGTCTTTTAATTTTTCGGCTTAATATATAGCCTATGATACTCACAAATAGCGTGGCTTTCTATTGGTAAAATAATCTTCAAATTCGGTTTAGTAGTTCCTGAGATTCCCCCTACAACCTCATAAGCTCACAAACTTTACCTCTTTATAATATTGGTATAGATTAGGATTATGCACAGTTATAAAATAGGTCTGTATTGAAAATAATATCCCTACAATTTTTGTAATGTATGAACGAAACTACGGTAAATTATGTAACTTAGAAATATCTCTCATTTCTGCGAGGTGATGTTTTCAAAACTTAACTCTTAACTTTGAGCTTCGTACCGTAGTTTCTATTAAGTTACAGTGAAACAAACTAGTGGGAAATTTTTCCAAGTTTCCGGTCGACGGGCGACGCGATGCGACGCAACGCGATGCGGCTACGCTATGGTGCGACACGGTACGTAACCGGGTGACCTATTATGGAAATTTAAAATAATATCGAATGATATTTTATATTAAGTTAATCATCTGTAAAGCACAAATGTTATGTATTTTTGTCTCTTATTAAGTAAGAATATTTTATGGGCTAATTAAAACTGAGATGTACTTAATGTCTACTATGATTGGATAATTATTGAGATAAAAATGAATTGTGGTTATTTTTTGTTAATATAAAAGAAAAAGCAATCCATTAAAGAAGTAAAGACTTCAAAACATTTTGATAAAATAAACGATTGTGGATACAAATATGGTTAACATTACTTTTCCATATATAATGCTACTCTTAGGTGTCATTATTATTACCAAAGAAAACAGTTTAATTTTTTTTTTCGAACTGACTACGCTATTACCCTAGCAAGGTCTTAACAGCTTTACCGGACTACTAAGGCGAGCGCTTAAGGCACTCAGCCGATTTTTCAGTTTAAATACGCGTATCTATATAACCACTACATACTGATCTGAAAACATAAAGTAAGTAAATGAGTAAACTGAGTAAGTATGAGTGATCTATATTAATAAAATGATAATCATCATCATCACATCATTCAAACTCTTCATGATTAATTTATTATTTAAAAAAAAATCACGATAATTTACGTACTACAAAGTTATTAATGTTTTAGGAAATAACAATTATTATAATCACTACGCGTTCATAAATGTGTGTTTTCTTGCTTTAGAGCGGTGGGGCAAGCGGTGTAGTGCGCATGCGCGGGAGAGGTGAAGTAAATGGATCCAAAGATATTTTGCAAGCAAAGTATATATTTGTTTTAAATTTTTTGCTATATAAATAAAATCAATTATTAAGATAATAAATAAAGCATACATAGTCTTGTGTATAAATTAGCTTTAAATATTCGAATAGTAAGCCAGTCAATCGTGCGTGTCATACTACTTCTTATTACCATATTCTTGTTTGTATTTAATATAATGTCCAAGTTTCACTTGTGTGTAGATCTAATTTTGGTTTTTGAGGGTTTGTTCAACGTCTATCACACTCTTAGAGAAATTTACATATATAATATCGAATTAACATTATCGAATATAAACTGAAAAGCAATTCGATATGCATTGTTTTATTTCAGTTTATAGTTTAGCGTTAAAATAAATTCTTTCAATATGTAGATTTATAAGTAAATGGTTATTCGAGATGTTTTTTTTTAAATATATCACAGGAGGCAAACGAACAGGTGGGTCACCAGACGTTAATTGATTACCACCATCCATAGATACTAGCAACACCAGGGGAGCCATAAGTGCGTTGCCAGCCTGAGTTTGGGTGAGGGTGGAGGAGAGGGAGGGGGAAAGAAACGCAACAATGCAAGCACTGTTACTTCACGTGGGTGTTTCTGTGGGTCAAGTGGTACTATCCCGGGCGAGCAGACCCATTCATGCTGAAACCAGTAATAGCTTCAGCGTGGCTCTACCACCTACAATAATACAAAAAAAAATTTTTTAAATATTAATAACACATGTCGAAGGCTCCTTAATAAAACCACTTTTCTCGCCGACGCGACGACTAGACGTCGCTTTTACCTTAACAAGTTGAATTCAATTCAATTAGTACATAAAGTTAGACCAACGATCTTGACAAATTAGGTCCGTTTTGTTTGATATAATATTTTTATTTTAGTTCCATATTTATTTATACTGCTTTATGAATGTGGAACTTTACGTTATTCTAGCTATAATATTTCAGTATTAAGAAATTTATTTAGTTTTTGTTTACCGTAATATTAAATGAAGTAATAGACGATGCAATACAAAAATAATAATATTAGTAAAAAAAAGTCGATGCGTCATAAGGACTGCCTACAGAAGTGAAAACTCAAAGCCTTGAAATAAATGTGTTCTCTTTTGAATTCTTATATTAATTATAGTGTGAAATACAATATTTAAATTTCAGAATTTGTTTATTGAAATTATTAACATTAGTGTGGTTTTTATATCTATTGGCACTCGGAATAATAAGTATATACATTTTTATAAAGTCTATTAATCAGTCAAACGTATGATGAACTGCAAAATATCTATATTACATGTACACAGGCGTCTATACTACGCGTCGTTAGTCCGACGCAAGCCGCGCAAGTGCAATACGGCAGGTCATGCTTACGTAGAATGTCATGACGTGAAATTATAAATTTATCTCCTGCCAAAAATACCGGTCAACGCGCCTAAAGAAGTTTTCACTTCAATAAAATAATCTAAGAGAGAATTGAATCTGAGTCTCTCGAGAATCATTTGTTGAAACACACCTTTAACTGCTTGGCGGCAGATTTTTAACCTGAAGGAGAATAATTAGGCAAGCGAGCATTAGAAACAGCCTTATCTTTTTTTTTTCTCGAACTGACTACGCTATTGACCTAGCAAGGTCTTAACAGCTTCACCGGACTACTAAGCCGAACGTTTAAGGCACTCAGCCGATTTTTATTTTGACAACTAGCTCAAGGGTGCGCGGCACACCTCGGCTTGGGCTGTTGCCTGATTCATGCAATTCGCGACCTAACTGTGCTAACCTAAGTTAAGCTACATATTCATACATATATGAGTTATTGAAACATGCATGTGTACCAGACATGCATATATCAATAACTCTTATGTGTATTTTGTATCGGAAACAGCCTTATCACTGCGCTATAGCTTTATATAATTGTTTTTCATCATTGAAAACTTCGGTGCGTTGCAGGATTCGAGCATACGTCGAATACGCTATCAGTGGGTTATCATTGCTACTTAGCAAGTAATACGATATAACGGACAGAAAATAATGTTTTACGTAATACTCAATAGGTAAGTCGTTCATTTCTTATGAAAATCTATCACCCAAAATTCGTGCAATGAATTTTATGAAATGATAACTAAGTATATTAAGTTTGGATTTATTAGGAGTCATAAAATTATATTATTAGGCTTTAGTGGTATGTTGTTTTGATTAAAATATAAAAGGATACATTTTGTTTTTTTTCCTTTTTTTATGTCATAGCAGGCAAACGAACAGGTGGGTCACCTGATGTTAAGTGATCACCACTGTCCATAGACACTAACAACATCAGAGTCGAAAGTACGTTGCCAGCCTGTGTCTGGGGAAAAGGAGGGGAGGTGGGTTCCTATATAATTTGTACTTATATAATTTTGAAGGGAAAATTTGAGCTGGGTTGAGCGATATAAAAAAAGAAAAATTTGGTAGGGAAAACTTATGGATTCGCATCACCGATGACTTCGACATACTCGTGACGTATCGTGCATGCCCCAGACTAGCGACGCATAGTTTACCGTCCTGTGCACATGTAATATTGATATTGTAATATTATAATGGCATTGGCTTCTGTACTCCATCATATGTTTGATTATATAATAAACTGTACAATAATGTATATAATTATTATTTGGAATGCCAGTAGATGTGAAAATCGGACTGATGTTATTAATTTAAATTTACAAAAATTAATAATTTACACATAATTGATATTGAAATTCATAAAATAACTAAGTCATTCAATTGTTTCTTGTTTTCACTCCACTTTTTAACCGACTTCAGAAAAAGGAGGAAGTTATCAATTCGACTGTATTTTTTTTTTTATGTTTGTTACCTCATAACTTTGGACTGGGTGAACCGATTTTGATTATTCTTTACTTTCAAACTACCCTTAAACTACATCCTTTCCAATAAAAAATGAATCATCGAAATCGGTTAGCGTGATATTGAGTTATTCGTCTATTTGTCGTGTACATACTTAATGCAAATTTAAAACTTATACGGTTTTGCACTGGATGCCGTTGTCGGAACTGGACCAAATTCAAATGAGACCACACGGGAAGTACCAGCTTTCAAATAAAAATCAAAGAATAATCCAAATCGGTTCACCCAGTCCAAAGTTATGAGGTAATAAACATAAAAAAAAATACAGTCGAATTGAGAACCTCCTCCTTTTTTTGAAGTTGGTTAAAAAATAAAGTAAATTTTCAAAAAAAAGTATTAACCGACTTCAATATCAATCAAAAACCCATAAGGCACTAAAAAGGGGAAAATAAATAGTTTATCAAATTAACCAAATTAAATAAAACATATGAATGTGTGCTACCTAGAGATGTATTGGAAGTCGGTGCGAACCGAAAATCATATCATCTACAAAGGTACAAAGTTTAAGTCCACTCTCGCGTCTCTGTAATACATTTCTACCTGGAACAAATTTGAAATTTCGGTTGGCACCGACTTCCAATACATCTCTAGGTAGCACACATATTCATATGTTTTATTTAATTTGGTTAATTTGATAAACTATTTATTTTCCGCTTTTTATTGCCTTATGGGTTTTTGATTGATATTGAAGTCGGTTATTACTTTTTTTTGAAAATTTACTTTATATTCCAGGTCAACGAAAAATCATTAAAAATCGTACCAGAACTAAATAAATATGCTGACAGAAGTTGGTTAGTGATATGTATGTAAACATAAAACAATCCAGTAAATCCTAATTGACATTTTAAGTGTAGTATATTAACTCGAAAAAAGGATAAATCATTTTTAAAATCGAACGTCAAAACCCTAACGAGACTTTAGAGCTTGGGAGAGTATTAAGCCGGGACTTTTATCTCTTTTCACAGCTATTGCCGTTTACTTGTGGTTATAGGGTTATCGAGTATCCTAATATTATAAATGGGAAATAAAATTTATTTCTTTCTTACGCTTTTATTTTTAGAGGTCCCGATGACTTGATAGTAATTAAATAACGCATCACACAAATTCACTTTTCTATAGTGACCACTTATAATTAACTATATTTATTCAATTTGAATAAATTTATATAATACATTCTGCTATAAATTGACATACATAGAAATAATGGATGAGTAATATCATTAAGTCTTTCATGCACCCGCACCGATTGTCCTTCTCGGGCTGACTACGCTATTGACCTACTAAGGTCTTAACAGCTTCACCGGACTACTGCACCGATTGTATCTCTTGCTTCCTCTTCAATAATTTGTTTTTCTAAATATTTTTTTATGTGATCATAACGTACTGAAAATTAATATGAACTAGACATCTTCGGTTAACCCTAAACGTGTATTAATGTATCAGACGGATTTAAATCCCTACTTTCTCTAGTGTAAAATTGTCTACGCTATTGGTACTGCTCAATTTTTGGCAAACAAGAAATGTTATTGATTTTATATACAGTGCTGGTCATATAATTAGAAAGACTTCTTATGAATAAAGAAAGTACAACTTCAACGTACAAATGTTTGTAAAAAATATACACATTCAATAATTAATAATCATGCAATAATATAGCCACTCAAATAAAAAAATACGTGCGTGTATCAGTGTACACACGTAAGAAGTGAAACTTCTTTATGACATCATTTTTCGAAAAATGATCTACTATATTTACAACTTTACAGAAAAAACGGAATCTGATCATTGTGAGCGCACCTTTAGAAAAAAAAAACGAAATCTGATCATTGTGAGCGCACCTTTAGAAATAAACATGGCGCGTAATGGAAAAATGTACAGAAATTAAGATGGCGCGTAACCGAAAAACGTTACATACGTCTTTACATGCTCTAAAATTCCTCCCTACGATAAAGAAGTTTCACTTCAAAAACTCATTAAATGCATAAAATATAAAACGTATCTTACTTTTAATTACAAAATGAGTCTTACACATGTCGGAGTTTATTTTCTCTTACTGGCCGCTTGGACGCCTAATTAGAAACATTTTAAAAAATCATTCACAGCTTCTTCAGCACAGTTCTTTTTTTGAAATTGGAGAATAATCTATCTGACTGAATATTTTAAAATAAGAATTAATAAGTGTTTAACTCAACAATCCAAACTATACCAAGATTATAGTAATTTATAAATTTTTCATCAAAATAACTCTTAATATATACATAAAGTACACATGAGTGTATCCGAATAGTAGATAAAAGAATCTCGCTTCCCAGTTCGTTGGGCGCCAAAACTACTCAGCACAAATTGACAGCACCTCGTACCGTGTACCGGCGGAGCTGTGCACCGAGGCGGCATTCCGTGACCAAACTTTGCGATGAGCGAACGTGTCGCGTTTACAGCAATGAAATATAACGGATTCAGTATACAAGACACCTCTATACGACGTAAGAAATTTAACTTGAATTTGAACGAGGAAATAAGTAACTCAGTTAGGTCTACTAGAACTAGTATTTTGAGCATTCTAAGAGTTTATTTAAAATGCGATGTATTGATATGATCTTTAAATGATCAATATTATAGTGGACGTTACTTTGCACCTCCTCGTAGATTGTAGAGCCACATTGAAGCCATGAATGGGTCGGCTCGTCCTGGGTAGTACCACTTGACCCACAGAAACACCGACGTGAAGTAATAGTGCTTGCATTGTTGCGTTTCGTTCGGTCAGTGAGAGCCCTATGGACCACCTCCCTCTCCTCTCCCTCTCCCCCTCCCCCTAACCTCTCTCAAATTTAGGCTGGCAACACACTGGCGACTTCTCTTGATTTATTAGTGTCTAGGATGATCACATCACATCAGGACGTAAAAAATGTAATTAGCCGTTACCACGTCTCACTGCATTAAAATATATTTGTTTTTATTTGCGCGAAGTGTACGTGAAAAAGTTCTGATCTGAAGATGCTCAGTGACGGAATGTAACACGTGTAATCGATTGTGGTTATTACATTTTAATCTGCAACGTATTTTAATTATTTATATTATTAATATTTTACGGCTACATACCAACAGTATCAACCGACGTCAGGTTCAACAGTCAAACAAGACCTCGTTTTTAAATTCTTTTTGTTATTTTAGTTACTAATATTTCGCTCTTTCTATTACTAGTTTCAGATTTAACTTTTTCAGATACACCTGTAATTATAGCTGTGGTAGTGGCCATTAAATTTCAGGCTGAAGGATAAAGTAACGTCTGCTATAACATTTAATGATGGATTTCCGCAAAGTAACGCAATCTTCAATCAAAAAACTATAAATTATACTGTAACCTTGAAATTGCCAGTTTTAATTTTTGATGAGAAAAAAATATTATGATAATGACAGATTGGTAATGGATCATGGAAAATATTTTCATATGTAATGTGTACAGTTGATAAATGTTTCTTCTTATTCTATAAGTTTTCTGTATCGAAATGACGTTATTTTGATTTCTTAGCAAGATGGCAGAGAAAAATTTATCATTTGGAAGTTGTAAAGTGTAATTAATTATTTTAAATTACAATTATGTTTGATGTGTCTTTCCATTCTCGATGATTCGTGTAAAAACAAGATTCGTCAGAATGGTCGAATAATAATTGGCATTAAGGTCATTGAAGGTATGCATTTTAATATTTTGATGTTAAACCTTACAACGTAATGGTACTTTAATATTTGTAACTAAACTATAAAAGGAATTTAGAATTTTTAAACAATACGATATTAGATTTTTGGTTTAATGAAATAATAGACAATTAATATATTGAAATAAAGTTAAAAACAAATTATATACATAAAAAAAAATCATCATTGTTATCAACCTGTAAGAAACCCACTGCAGGGCCAAAGGCCTCGTCCCGAAGGAAGTTGTGGGCATAATCAGCACATTAGCCCACGACGTATTGGCGATTTCAAACTTTGAGAAATACACAGTTCTATGTTTTCTCATATACAATGGTTTTTACAAGAACATTCCTCAGGTTCAGATTTCCTCACGATGTTTTCCTTCACCGTCAGCCGATAGTGTTACCAATTTAAGTTATTAGTAAATGTACGCGAATTCCGCAAAATTCGTTGGTACATGCCAATGCCGGGCTTCGAACCTTCGAACATAGGGTTGATAATTCACCGGTTAAACCACTAGACCACGGCGACTTTTAGTATATAAGAAATAATACATAGAAATATGAGTGTTTAACATAATGTAGAGGATAAATATTTGTTGGAATTTTGTGAATATAATTTTTTTTAAGCTGTATTGTACCTTTGGTTGCAAAAACATTAGAGTAACATCACAATAACTGTTATGAAATGGAAAGCTAATGCCATACCGTTTAGTATATTTAAATAAAATGTATAGCTTATATTGAATTTGTTATTTACCTTAATTACTACCTACTCAAATAGGCTTCACCCGGGTGTACTACAGAAGAAAATGAGGCCAAAACTTCCTTATTGAGTACAGCCACGTAACAGAATTAACAGGCAACTAAACTACATCAATTCGGACAATATTTGTTAGGTCTCACAAGTTTCTTACATGAAGATACTTAAACCAAAATTTTTCGCTTTTGTCTACGATTTCTCCAACGTTTATGGTATAAAAACCAACCAAAAAAAAAAGAATTAGCCAAATACGTTTGTTCAAGGTGCACCTCGCTAAATAGTACATTATAGTCATGAATAACAGTATTACCGTATCTCTTGGTTTTTCCAGAATTATACCGGTTTCAATAATGATAGTAGCGTATCTGCCGGTTTGATAATTTGTCCCGTGTAACGCTGGGTTGCGTGGAGACGGACGCGGACACTAATTATTTGTACATTAAATACTTGTACAATTAATTCTCTCCCCAATTCGGGCTTCTGTCCCAACTTAGAGTATTACGATTATGGTAAACTTATTAATAAGTAAGCTCATCATAACAGTTCCACTCAGTTACAGTATTTTCTTAATGTAATTGAAGTTTGATGTTTAACTTTCATAAGAAATGAAAAGAGATATTTAGATTTTTGTTGACACTAGAATTATTTACAATATCCTATCTATATAGAAATAATCAGGGAAAAGCCAGTTAAGAAGATCTTTCTTCTTTGTTTTTGAACCGACTTTCTATATTCATTTTCTCTTTTCTACCGACGAGCTTTAAATTATTTTTTCTTTAGATTGAAACTTGGTCGAATTTCGACCACTATACGATCACTGGTTATATATTATAGTATAACATATAAGTATCTTGTAAAGCCCAGAAGATAAGTTAGTATTTTTTTATATTTAGTAAATATGCAAATACAATAAAACTTTCCTTTTTTTTAAATGTAGCATGACATTGTGATGGTTCTAAGCCTGTTAAGAACAGTATAATCCAAAAAGAACACGACCAACGAAAGATCAGGATAGGAAATTCATTAACGATCCTCGATTCTATATAAGTTTGCGTCGAACTATTGGTCGATATACCAATACAATTGCTAATCCTGAAAAGAGGAAAAGTTGAAAATATTTACTGTAATGAATTTATCGGGTACGATATAGTCAGATACAAATTTTAACATCCCGTTTTATTAACATATACACGGATGATTCCTAAACGCGACAAGCCTAGTATATAGTGAATTAAATTTAATCGTACACATTTTCTTACACTCTATCGGTGTTATTACAAAATAATTAAATACTTGCTTTAAAAAGGTTTCGAATTAAATGCACCGCGCTCGCCCGAGGCAAGTTCGCGTTATCCTTTAACGCAAGTCGAACCTAACGTAACCAAAGCGAGACAAAAGAGCAAGATGGTGACCGCGACATTCAGCGACCGCGGTGCATTTAATTCGAAACCTTTTTAAAGCAAGTATTCAATACGTATTTAACTTTTTTGTAATAACACCGGATAGGTTTTAGCGTTTGACCACAATGTCACCTGATGTGAAATGACGATATGGTCTAAGCTGGTACACTAAACCACCTTTGTAGGTGGTAGAGCCACGCTGAAGTTATTACTGGTTTCAGTATGAATGGGTCGGCTCGCCCGAGGTAGTACCACCCTCTCACAGAACACAGACGTGAAGTAACAGTGCTTGCATTGTTGCGTTTCGTTCGGTCAGTGAGAGCGCCGGAGGACCACCTCCCCTCCCCATTCTTCCAACACAGGCTGGCAACGCACTTGCGACTCTCCTGGTGTTGCTAATGTCTATGGACGGCGGTGATAATTTAACACCAGAGAATAGAAGGACTGTCTCTTAAGTACAGCTGCTAAAACACACCAACAGATGCTTGACGAGAAATTTTCAGTTTGAGTGTGGTGGTAGCAACCCAGGCAGACTTAGAAAAACGTCCTACTACCGTGCTACTGTTTCGTCAAGATGTCTTCCTTAACTGAGAGCTTCGACTCAGTTGCAACATGTAGGGATTCGAACCTACGTCCATTTACGCGGTGTCCGAACACGTTGTTGACTAAGTCATCATAGTTTTATTTGTCGTGCCCATACGAACTGACACGGTAATTTAAAAAGAAGATTATTGCGTCACTGTTGAATTTACTTTGATTAATTAAGACATTTTGGTAATGCATGTTCTGTGGTTTTTTAAATAATTAGAGTTTTTCGGCAGTTTACTTGAGAAATAAAAATAATATATACGTCATATATATTTTAAAAATATATTAAAAGATGTATATGTCATAGTGGGAGCATCCAGCAGTCGGAGCAATCAGCAGACGACATTAACAATAATTAAATAGAAGTGCATTAAAAACACATTGCCTATATTGATTAACATAGAAAATAATAGATGGCGCTGTTAGCCAACACCTATGATAATTCGAATCTTTGTAAGATTCTGTAATAAAAATATGTGTTATTATTTATGTGTTAATTTCGACTGCTGAATGCTCCCACTATGACATATACATCTTTTAATATATTTTTACGTCTTGCGATACAAATTGTATTTAGAAATAAATAGGACTATACTAAAATATTAATTACGTTAGTACGGATTCTGAAATAAGTCAAAGCTAACTGTAGAGTATATCATTTTTTGGACCATAATATCTAGGTTATTTATTTAATTATCTTAGAAACGTTTGCATACAATAACATTTGACGTGTTTTTAATACTTATAAACGTCTTATTATTACACACAATCAAATACATTAGAAATATACGCACTCACAATTTATTGGAAGCTGTTAAAAAGATTACTCTCATTTCGTCGACTGAAGCGGAAGCCTTCAGATATCAGATACATCACTGGGTATATATACAGTGCTTTATATATATTCTATTGTATATAAGCAATGTATTATCGTTGAGGATGCAAAAAAATCTCGTATCTTATTCTTGAGAATCTCGTGGTACGCATGCGCGGCTGATAAGCCACGCCTCGACCGACAGAGATGACTGGAGATATCACGATTCATCCCGTAAACAAATCAGATATCAAGAGATTGATTTCAGATAAAGTGGATGGTAATCAAAATGAAAGGTCTGGTATTGTGGTAGAATTAAAATAATTTACCAAAGAAAAACGCACGGTCATGGTTGAAATCTTGTAGGAGAATGTTGTAGAAGTATCAATAAAAACCATAAAAATATCACCAACACGGCAAATGAATATTATAGTTATATAATTGCATAGTATTATATATAAACATTGGAATGCGACGTACAGTCATAATGTAAGGAGAGATTTTAATTTACAAATTTATATGATACTAATGAGTCGCATTGTCTTTTGTACCTTCTTAATCTCATAGTGAATATAGAGGCTTTTAATTAGCCGTTTTCCATCGAAAAATCAACTTTAAAGTAATATCATTAAAGTTCACAAAAAGCGCTGGTTGGTAAAACACAGTTGTGTCAGATTGTATAGCAACTACCATACACTACACCATGTATTTCGTAAACGTAGTGGATTGCATTGTAGTTATCATTCAGTAGAGCGACGTCACTTTATTGAACTATAATTTAAAATTGGTAGGATTCTCACCGACATTGATGAATGTTTCTCCTGTCGTATTAATAAATACAAGATCAATAAATTTAAAAAAATATTCACTTCATGACACATATACATACACAATGAAAATAAAGTTTCTTTGAGGGTCAATCACGATAAAACTACTGAAGCTATCTACATAAGACTATGACCATTCGATGCAGAATATTTCGTAGATGGTTCTTATTATTTCGATTCGGTTGACCCTCTATATTTTGTACCAGTAATCTACGAAGCTAGTATGAATCAGTTAGTGACGGCTATGTAATCTTAACGAAATTTAGCAATTTTTTTTATATGGCCTAATTTTATCTGTACGTTCTCCTGTATGTACTTATAATACAGTAGAGCGAAAATAGTTAATTAATTTCATTTAAAACTCATATTTATTGAAATTCTTCATGGTGGCTTTCTCTAAGTCCATTTCGCTAGGTACCCCTTTGAAATCTGTCACCAAGCGCTTATTGGTGTGTTCAGACTGCTACGCTTCAGAAAAAGTCCCTTCTAGATTTAATGTATTTACTATCTTAGACCGCATTGTATTTAGCATCAAATGAGATTGTATCCAAGCGCTAAAACATATAGAGTGTAAAATAGAAAAAAAAAATCTCTATTTGCGTTATTGTCTCGATGGTATTGTTAGCAACGAGATGATCCATAAATTTCTATATGCATGTCTACGTATTACTTTACCATAGCAAAGAAAGTATCTATAATCTTCTATACCATGAGTCACTATGACTGGGTTTTCAACTGTACAGGCACTTTGGCTATGGCATTCACAAGTGACAGGGTTGTAAGTGTCTAAAGAAATTAAATGTGAAACCATCCAACAACGAGATAAGATCGCTCGTCTTTAGACGCTCTGTAGGGTGCTCTTTAGTAGATGTGCTTATATTACTTTAGTTATTTTTATTCCATCTTATGGTTACTGGATCGTCTAAGTTTGTAGTCCGGTGAAGCTGCGAAGGCCCGTCAGGACAATAGCGTAGTCAGTTCGAAAAAAAACACTAGGGTTTCGACTTCTACTTCAATACCCCATTAATTCGTATGAATTGTAAAGGAATGAAATTCCCTATGTTTAGAATAATATAATAAAATGGATCAAAATACCGTACTGTAAATAAAGAACGGCACAATTCGTCCCGAAAAATGCGTAAAATAACATTATGCCTTGCCGTACAACAAAAAAATGATAAGCAATCTTTAATGATCTGTAGTTAGCTTCAAAGTTTAAATACTTCTTTATATCTCAAACAAAATACTGATAATACAAATGTGAAAGAATATCTATATGTTTGCTATGTTGTCACGAATAAGCCTGCAAAGCGAATGCAATAAAATTTAGCATAGATGTAACCCAATACCTAGAGAAGGACATTTGACTGTGTTAACTGAGTATTTATTAGTATAAGAAAATAAAAATATAAATAATGAATACGAAAACTACTAGGATGAAATTCGTGAGAAAATGCGGTTTTAATAATTACAATTGCCCAAATTTCAAACCAATTATGTTTTAAATTTAGAGCGTTATATTTTTTTTTTAATTAATCAAAGAAGTTTGTCAAAGAAAATAAATTAATTCGCTTTCATTTGTTAAGTAAATTAAATACTCTTTCGTTTGTTGGTTACTTTTGTTGAATTTGTTTATTAATTTTGCAAATTAACTTCACCACCACTAAGCCTGTTTTCATTACGTTGATAATAAACAGCGAGTGCATTTCAAAGCGACGCGATGCGCCGGGAAGTCTACTCAGTGTTAATTAATTTTACCTTCGTCTGGTGCAACCCGAAACATCCCCAGGCGTTTTCCGCTATGAGTACGGATTTTTCTACGAAAACTTCAATTCATTACTGGGAAAGTTGGCGTTTTAATTAAAGATATTCCGTCGAAACCCGCCCATGGAGCCTTAACTCACTGAGACGTGGTTGGTTTATTTTTTTTTCGACACACTCATTCCCGCCTCTGTGACCCTCCCAAACAAACAGCGGAGTACTTTGAAAACATTTTTTTGTACGCACAAAATTAGCTTGTATTTATGTATATTTAAGGGTTAAATTCCGTCGGAATTTTTGGGTGGATAGGCCCCTTTGGGATTATGCGAAGAGTTTCAGTTGATTTCATGAAAGCATAGACAGGCGAGCTTTAGATTCAGTTGACCGCGAGCTTTCGCGAAAGACGACGTCTTTAGGGTAGGTCGCTGTCGCTCGTGGAAATCGCGGAAAAGTTTACGTTAGTAGAAAATCTTTCGTGTTTAAACTAAGTGGGTGTATCCGCGTATTTTTATTGTGTGCGAAGATAAAACACTGTTGAAGCTTTTGAACCGGGTAAGTGATTTAATTATAAAGAATATAAATCTTAGAAGTTCATCCAGGGAATCCGAATTGCAAAGTTACATAATATCAGAAGAATTTTCCGTAATAATTTTATTATAATCCACACATTAACACTTTCAATTCATATTGTTTTTATCAAATTGAAATAGATATTTTATGTCACGATAAATTTTAAATTTCCACAGGTATTAATTATTTAGAATTAATATACGCAGGAGATAATTTTAAATTAATATTTATACTCGTACAAAAATCGTAATGGCCTTTTAATTATTTTTACGTGTAATTTTTTATGTAACAATCGTCATATACTTTATATACCTCGGTAATTATGAAATTTATAGAGTTGCTTGAGGATTATGTACTTCGAAAAGTACTAAGAAGTTTGTATGTTTGGACAGAAGAGATCTTGAAGTAGATAATTTGCTTGATAATTTGAATATATATTATTATTCAATTTCGAATATAAATTTGAAGTTTGCTTTTTTCCTTTATTTTGGACAATATGCGAAACTTTTTATTTCATGTCGTGAATTTATAGTAAATTAAAAAAAAAACATTGTAAGCCAATTATACATTTTTAGAAGAGAACTGTATACGTTTAAAATGTTCATTTACAGCGATATTGAACAACAGATTAAAATAAAGTATGTATATAAATATAAATATACATAACATGTTTATAAAATAATTATATTTTTATTTCAAATAAATATTAACGTCTTTTGTATTTATTTTTGTATTACATTGTATAATCTAAGATCCGTGAACCGTCTAAAAATTTTATATTAAAGTTTTGTTAAAACTGTATATATCACATTTATTTACAGAAACAAGAATCCGTTAAAAGATCCATTGTATTACGTTATTAATTGAAAATTACAAACGCATTTTAGAATTAATTTTACAATGTTATCCGCTCAATATTTATTATGGTCTCAACTAATTAAATGAAAATAGTTTTGTTTTAGAAAGTGCATTAAAAATAAAATATTAATGCGAGCATTCAGTAATAAATACATTATCTTCAAAAATCATGTCACGGGAAATATATCAAAGGAATTCAGATATGTGTTACACATTATACAAGTTTGTATTCAACTTCATTTAATTTAAGGACTTTAGTTCCATTGTCCCATGTTATCCCTATTATATCCTAACCGTAGCCTATTTACAAAACTGCAATAGTACTAATAACTAATGTCTATAAAATTTAGGCTTCCACACTTGCAAGCAATGACAAGATATGTTTACATTATAGATCAACCGCTTTATAATGACTTTTGGTTTAGCTGTACTCTGGTTAGTGGTTATATACAGTATAAGAAGTTTTGCGCATCCTAAATCTATTCACATATATCGAAACAAGCAACTTGAAACACAAAGTATAGGGAGGGCATTACATAGTTGCTTTAGCCGTGGTATAGGCAGAATAGAACTGTTAACAATCTCTCTACCCTTAGCGATGTCTTCGATAACATGAAATACGGCGTAATCTGTTTGCCAAAAGCTTTATGGTTCTGAGATACATAACGCCCAACTTAAATGATGGATCTAAATGCGTCAAATTTTGTATACGAATTTCTTATGTAACTTAGGAAATTACCAAGAAAGGTTTTTTTCTACGATTCGTCGATTGCAAACAAAAATTTCCGATAAATCCAATCACTTTTATAAATTTTCCTCTAATTCTATAACGATCATGGAGATTTTTTATACATTATGAGGTATAGCGTTTGCTGTTAAATGACAATGTGGCTTCAGATAGCGAACGCGCTTAACCTAACGGCGGACTGAATATCAAATGCAGGTGCTGGAACATACGTATAAAAACTTGGTGACAGATTTTTAACCGAAGGGTGGTGTAGTTAACCAGGCGGGCTTAGTCAAATCATCATGACACGATATTTTCCGTCACCAAAAGCTTCGTATTATTCACAAGGTGTCGTACCTGTGTCGATCGACACGGCATCCAAATATACTAACAGCCGTGCCAACGTCGCTCCAAACGGTTCTCGAGATGAGAAATAGAATATATATTCTTACCGACTAAACAACGATACAATTATACGGTATATTTTACAAACAAACCTCTTGACACCCGCTTATCAGTACAGATTTGCATAATTTAAAACAGATTCGCACCTGTTCCGGATCGGAATAAAGTCAACCGCAGGAGTTTCCTAAGTTTCATCGCTTCTCGTGCTAATTCCTATAATTTATTTACCCCTCACTTTATAATGATGGCATTGTTTATAAAGATTTGATATCAAGAATTTGTAAGGAAGGTAAATTTCTAAAATGTAATAATTATGAAAACTTAATAATCCAGAAGCATAATAATGGACATTTGATACTTTTGATGTTGCTTACTATAGTGCGATAAAGTATCAACATTGTTTTTGATGATAGCATAGCTTAGTCTAAAACAATTGACGACCACCAAAGATTCTCCAGTTTGTCGGAAGAAATCACTACCATGCGGGCCATTGTAACTTATATAGATCTTCACTATGATAGTAGTAGCGATGCAGTCGTGTCCATACCCGTTCAGTTTGATTGATATACGAGTAAACATGACTGATCTTCGCAATATGTCTAGACATTCCATGATGTAGGGTACAGCAAGTATAAAATAGTCATTGCTGTTAAACTAATTGATTTTATATAATTTATACTCAACTGAAGAGCTAAGCTATATAAATAAGAATAGAAATCTGGCGTTGCTCGTATATCTCGCAAATACTACCAAATAGTTTTTGAACACTTTTAAGTTTTACTTCTTATTCATCTGGTCCTTATCTAAAACTAATTATAATGATAAAAGCGATAGCTTCATTTAATATAAAGCTATTAAAGTTTTGAGAAACTATGAATTTTATACACACTAAGCGTACAAAAATATGTTTACTTGCGTGGAGAAGTGGGGCAAGCGATTTGCTCAAAGATCAAAACATGCTAACATTTCTGATTTGAGTACTTAATGTAAAACGAACCTTTTGCATAAAGTACATTAAATTAAATGTAAGTAAAAGCAAAAAATCTAAATTATAAACTTTTTATAATAGAATTATAAATTTTCGTGAAGACAAATCCGGAACAAACCACTTAATTGTAACTCGGTTTTACATATTTTCAAACGGATTAACAGCAATTTATTCTCGGATCGAGATCAAGAAAATAAAGTTATTCTGCCTGCAGTTTACCTCATATTGTTACTAATTGGAGAGGACTTCAGCCTAATGTTATATTCTGACAATGAATAAGTTACATTTGAGGTATATTTTATTCGTTATTTGAATAAAAAACCTCAAGAATATAAAAATCCCCTTTTACTCTTCTATTTTCTGTTTCTTCAAATTCTGAATTTTTAGATAGATTGAAAGTCCAACTGATTTTTATCAAGAATGTATGAGCTAAATGATTGGTTAACCTGATGAGATTCATTACTGACTAGCTTCTGCCCGCAACTTCGTCCGCGTGAAATAGCTACTTTGGACTAACGCTAACACGCAGCGAAAACTCTCAAAAGAACAAAAAAAAGATTTTGAAATATTCTTCATTGATGCTTCGCTCCTGTTGGTCTTAGCTTATATAGCCTATAGCCTCCCTCGATAAATGAGCTATCTAACATTTAAATAATTTTTCAAATCGGATCAGTAGTTCCTGAGATTAGCGCGTTCAACCAAACAAACAAACTCTCTAGCTTTATAATATTGGTATAGATTTTATTTCGAACAACGTTGTCATTTAATAATGCAGATAGCCAAAGTCTAGCAGATCTGACATTGCCTATTTCTTACTTAATATTTTTAAATGACTCATTCTACTTTCTTAAAAATCCCACGTTGAAAAATTCGACTCCACAATACAAGGAAAAAGCATATCAATTAAAATGAAATATGTGGATATAAGTGCACTCGATTTCTTTTGCTGTACATATAAAATCCTAACTAATATTATAGATCCGAATGTTACTTTGTTTGTTACGCTTTCAACATACACATTATCAGAAGGACAAAAAATAACATGGAGTAAAGGTACCCTATAAAGGTAAATTCAGAAATAATACCCTGTCCCCAAGGGATATGTGAGATCTACTTTAGCTTGAACGAGATCGATAGCAAAAGCCAATGAAATATATTCTAAATATTAGAACTAAATCACTACATATTATAAAACAAAGTCCTCTTTTTTATATCATAGGTGGCAAACGAACAGGTGGGTCACCTGATGTTAAGTGATCACCACCGTCCATAGACACTTGCAACACCAGAAGAGTCGCAAGTGCGTTGCCACCCTGTGTTTGGGGGAGGGGGAGTGGAGAAGGGGGAGGGAAGGTGGGTTATCCGGCGCTCTCACTGACCGAATGAAACGCAACAATGCAAGCACTGTTACTTCACGTCGGTGATTCTATGAGAGGGTAGTACTACCACGGGCGAGCCGACCCATTCATGCTGAAACCAGTAATAGCTTCAGCGAGGCTCATAGAAAACCGACGTGAAGTAACAGTGCTTGCATTGTTGCGTTTCGTTCGATCAGTGAGAACGCCGGAGGCCCACTTCCCTTTACCCCCTTCCCGTTCCCTCTCCTCCTTCCCCCCAAGCATAGGCTGGCAACGCACTTGCGACTTTCCTGATGTTGCAAGTATCTATGGACGGTGGTGATCACTTAACATGAGGTGACCCGCCTGTTCGTTTGCCTCCTATGATATAAAAAAAAACTCAAAAACTACTAAACGGATTTTCATGAAGTTTTCATCAGTAAATAAAGTGATTCATGAGGAAGGTGTATAATTTATCAAGTTTTCTTTTATTATCAGAGCGGGATAACGCCCACCGGGCCCACTAGTACAAACTAAAACACAAAATAATTTACGGTAATATATACGTTTTATTGTGGTACATAAACAATATGAGGTTACAGTGCATCATTTCAAGCAAAAAGAAAAACATTTTATATCATTTAGCGTTCACTTGGTTTCAAGCGTTAAGTTACTAATAAATTATATTATAAATAATTGATATCTCAAATTTCAATAACATACGATTTAAATTAATCTCCCATTTTCAATCCGAAATCACAGATATTGTGCTGTATGAAAATATTTATAAAATTGGATGCTTGAATAACCAATGATTCTTTAGCATTATCAGGTATTCTTGATATTAGATCACTGAGCGATCTGTGTACGACTGGGTCTGAAAAGAAATATTAAAAATTGATAAGTTTTTAAAATACAAAGGGAAACACTTTAATAACTTTGAACGCACAGTTATTCAGCATGTGCTTGATTTGGTTCAAAGAAATCTTTCCTTTGTTTTCTTGCCTCTTGTCCTTGATTAAATCGATTTTGGAAAAGACAAATTGTCAGATTCGATAAAAATTAACGTATTATGCCCGGTTTTTGAGATACTCGGTTAAACTACCAATAGTTATTGACTCAACAAAGTTATCCATAAGATAAACTGTCAAAGGGCCCGTTGAGTTTTACTGACATTTATCGTACGAGTGTGTGTTCAGAAACGCAATTTGACAAGTTAGCGAACCGATAACGCTATTGAACAGATAAACTACAATTAAAGTACCTCAGAAACCGAACGTTAGTGAGGCACGTATTAGTGATTGACAATTAAACATAACAAATTACTAGATAGGGCCCGCAACTTAGTTCTCATAAAAATGGTTTTGGGTTTTTGTGGGCACGTCATGTTTTATATGGATCTATTATAGGCTGTTTCATTTCTCTAATAGTTTTTGCTCGTGGCTTCGTTGACATCTGTATAGCTTTGTTGTGTCCTTCAGGATCGGTACTTTTTCTAGTTTAAAGGTATGTAATCCTCAGTACTCCTGAAAATGTGTATGCAAAATTTCATGTTGATCGGTTCGGTAGTTAAATTGTGAAAGCGCAACAAACAAACTCACATTGTCATTTATGATATTAGTTACGCTTAAAATTGACACTTCGTGTTTTATCTGAATTTATTATAGCTTGTTTTTGTTTTAGTTTTTATATCGTGCTAACGTTATAGTTTTTCAAATTTTATCATTACTGTTTAGCACTTAGGATAACTTTAATGATATACAGTTTACATTATACTGTAAAAAATAACACAGATCTACAAAAAAAAAATTTTGTTTGGTGCCGCTAATTTTATGTTATAATTTGGTTAATTAGTCCGCAAGGCGTCGTGGGAAGCTGTCAAATTCGCGAAGCTACGAAAATAAAATTGCAAAGAATTAGTTCAAAAGCTTTTAGTTAGCTTTAATAATCTTGGATGTAATATGAGCATAAAAGTACACTATCTGGTAAATCCTATTGTCCTGACGACAACCATCGGAAATAATGTAAAAAGAGGAGCTTCTAACATGTAAAATATCGAGTAATTAAATGTATTTAAATGTTTTGAATTAAATGTTCTTTTGTTTTTTAATAAATGTATTAAATTCTTTTTAATTTATTTACCCTTGCGAAATCTCGAAAACTACACGTAGCATTAAAAAAGTAAGAATCAATTTTTTATTAGAGTACCGAACGTATTTGAAATCAGTTTTACTTTTAGCGGCACCAAAATCATTGTAGGCCTGTGTAATTTATCTGCTAGTAAAATACTTATCGCTGTTCAACTGCTTCGGTGTAATAACGGGTTATAATACCCGTACAAACACACTTAGATTTAACTTATATATATAGGATACAATTCATTCATTTAAATAACTTCTTCATAAATCAATCATATTGTTTTTCTCACAGAGTATTACATTTCCCACCTTATTATTTTTTTTTAACTTTATTTTTGGCAACCAATCTTTTACATTATTACTGCCATTGTCGAGTAGTTAATAGTATTACAAGATCTTCTTCCATTCCATTTTTGGCAAACAGTCTTCTAGTAGACTACTAGGTACTGCCATTGTCAAGTGAGTATCGATATTACAAGTTTCTTGATATAATTTCAATGTACTAACAAGATGGTGGCCATCTTGTTAGAACTTTCCATGGAGTTTTTGTAGCATCTCAGAATTCATGGTCAGTGGTATTATTTTCCATTTACTTCACTTATGCACAATAAACAATATTACATAAAACACCACCAATTTTACACAATATTGAGTCAAGTAACACAAGATTATGAATAAAAAATAAAATCTCGCCAAAAACTCCTCACCTTACATTTGACGCCATCTTGACTTTCACTGCCACAGATAATGCAATGAACATTTTTTAAATGAATAATGCTTTTACATTGGCCACCCCACATATATATACATAAGTATACATGCCAGAGTTTTTGGCAGGACCTCAGTCTATCGTGTAGGGGATTTTATATTTCACTCATAATCTTATGTTATCTGACTATGTTTTGTAATATTGGTGGTGTTTTGCGTAATATACTTCGGCCATTGTGCACAAGTGAAGTGGATGGGAAATAATATTACGGAGCATGAATTCTGAGATACCACAAAAACTCCATGGGAAGTTCTAATATAGGCTCCACCATCTTGTCAGAACATTGAAATTATTACAAGAACATTTATAATATTGTATGTGATATTACTATTTGTGATAGTAAGAATCTAGAACAGCGGTACTCGACCTTTTTTAAAGTGAAACTTTTATTACATCGTCTCAAACTTTTTCGTCTGTGTGTTGCATGTCGCGTGATGGTCGGCCGCGGAGTAGGGATAAAGTGAAAGGCGCTCGTCAGAGCAGCCAGGGCCAATATGGCGGCGCCTATAGTTCGTAGCAGCTGACCGTGTAGTGTATAGACTATTATTAGTTAAATGTCTATAGTGTGAAAAAAAGTTTCACTTTTACCGTGGTTTCATAAAACCACACAATACTTTTTTTATATACGGGCCAAAAATACGTTTCACTAATGGTGTCGCGGGCCGCAAACTACAAATACCTAGTTAGGTATTAAATAAAAAAAAGTAATTTCAAATTAATAACGTATTAATGCAGTGAAAAATAGTTGTCGAATAAAACAAGCTTGGTATAATCCTATATCATAAGGAACACATTGCGGTCGGATTCTCTGGGATCTATTTAATTTACTCAGCGTGCTCATAATTGTTCTGATGGGCACGAAATTTTAAATAATTGTAAATAAAGTATAATCGGGTGGACCAACTACAAAGACCCGGCGGGCCGCAGGTTGAGTATAGCTGCTCAAGAGAAAGGTTACCAAATATAATTTTTTTTAAAAGTATACTTACCAAAACTCATCATAACACCTGGACCAAATCCATAATTAGGATTACCATCGTCAAGATACGCGTAGACATCTGCTTTAGCCAGTTGTAGGTTTTTGATGTTCGGTATTACCGCCGTAAATGTGACAGAACCTAAAGGGATGTTTAAAAGAAATATATTTACAGAATTATGTAATTTTTTTTAACGATAAATACAATCTAATTTCTAGATATTTTGTTTTAAGACGATCGATATATGGCATTATTGAAATGTTAAAATACTACGTATAAAAAAATTAAATCTGCAAGTAATATGTAAGGAAAGTAACTAGGGTTTTTTTTTCGAACTGACTGCTCTATTGGCCTTGTAAGACCTTTACAGCTTCACCGGACTATTAAGGCGAGCGCTTAAGGCGCTCAGCCAATTTTATTCAGGCAACTAGCGCAAGGGTGCGCGGCACACCTCAGCTTGGGCTGTTGCCGAAAACCCGGATCTGACCTAGCTAAACTATGCTAAGTTATTCACACATTCAATTGAAATTGCATGACTCACAAACTTATACGTGCATATCGGATGTGGAACTAGGGTTTTAACATCGTTCAGATCTTAATCTAATATTTGGTCGTAAACTCTTACGAACTCCATTTAATATACTTACTTGAGATACGAAACTATAATTATTTTTATTTTTGACAGAGTCGTAACCTTAATTCAAATCGTTATTAGAATGTTCTCAAATACATAGTATTTATACTTTTATTATATATCTTTGAAATTATTAAACTATGGAACTATTTGGAAAGAAATATTTATTGACATTTAACGAAGAATTATTTACTAAGTTAATTGTATACGCATTATGTTGGATTATAACATTGTAGTAACCACATAGAAGCGAGTTAACATACAATATCTATAAAAGTATTATTAGAATGTATCAATTTTTATTCGAATACCAAGCTTTAACAAACATTTGTACGAGATTTATAAAAACAATCTCTACCCTCGTTATATAAATTTATTAATATGCCAAAATACTAGTTTAAGCTAAAATATGTAAATATAGAGAAATAGATTAGGAAAGCCGCTTATAAATAATATTAATTAAATAAAACTTACTGTACTTTACAAAGAAAGCGTCTGTCAGTATGACTGGTTCTTTTCCTTTACGGTTGTATATGAAGGTGAGTTTAGGCGATGATACACCGAGAGGTTTAGTTTCTAAAGCAATCACAAGATTGTCTGTCTTCTTATTTATACTGAAAATGTATATATGTGAAATTTCTTCTGTACGTGTATATGTCACTGAACTCCTCCTAAATGGCTGGACCGATTTTATGAAATTTTGTGTGCGTGTTCCAGTGGATCCGCGAGTGGCTTAGATTTACAATTGGATCCGGTAGGTGGCGCTTCGGTTGAGTTTTAGGATTTTTTTTATTATCAAGACAGGCCAACGTCCGCCAGGCCTGCTAGTGTATATATATACAGCCTGATTTTCATGAATTAATCAAACATATGATGAGCTGCACAGGCTCAATAATAAAATATCAATATTACGTGTACACAGGCTGCTTTACTACGCGCCGCTGGTATGACGCAAGCGCAATACGTCACGAGCATTCTGTAATGCTTTACTAGCATTTAGGCGACGCGAATCTATAAGATTTTCTCTTACCAAATATCGCTCAACGCGAATAAATAAGTTTTCACTTTAAAGAAATGATCCAAATCTATCCAGTAATTTTTACATGACTCAATGACAACGGTAGACTTCTATTATTGTATAATACTAGCAGGTCGGGCGGACGCTGTCCTGCCTTGATAATAAAAAAAGTCCTAAAAGTCAACCGCAGCGCCACCTACCGGGTCCAATTGTGAATCTAAACCGTTCTCGGAACCACTGGAACACGCACACAAAATTTCATCAAAATCGGTCCAGCCGTTTCGGAGGAGTTCAGTGACATACACACGTACAGAAGACATTTATATATAAAGATTTATTTATATATATACTGAATAGATTTGGATCATATTATTATCATTGTAAAATCTTATTTTGGCTATATTTATCCAATATAAAAAGGTATAGAAATATCTATGCTGTTTGGTTTCTGATTAAACCTTGTTCATTTTACTCACTAAAACGAAGTAATTCTCCCATTGAGACCAGTGATTTTCGCGTTTGCTATCGTAAAGCTTATATTTGAAGTGGCCATGGGCAGTATCATTCGTTCCATTATATACGGATCTGGTGCTAGACCGTACGTCGGCTTACATTGTCCGTGCATTGCGAAAAATTTCCGTATGCAACTAATGTCACTAGTAGAACACGGATAGACAATGTAGTCATCTTCAGTGTCTGAAATTATTATTATTAGGTATTATTATTAAAATATATTGAAGGATTTTTTTTCGAACTGACCACGCTATTGACCTAGCAAGGTCTTAATAGCTTCACAGGATTACTAAGGCGAGCGCTTAAGGTAATCAGCTGATTTTATTTGACAACTAGCTCAAGGGTGCACGGCACACCTCGCATTGGGCTATTGCCTGATACATGAAATGGATAAGCCACCCTCCCGCCTCACGCCTGTACTCCTCGACCGCACATCACAAAACTAAGCATAAACATTGCCAGGGATACAGAGAAATACATAGGGTATTTTTCATCCGGAAAAAAGTAGAGATCAAATCTGTACATTAATGCGAGGAAAAAGTAGTTTATAATATCGTAACTTGAAGGCAGTTGAGAGGGGATCATGATATTTTTTAAATACACATTTAAACAAAAAAATGCAACGTTTTTTGATGTAATTATAAAGTAAGTTATATTTGAAATTTGAGATAAAAAGAATCTAAAAATAATTTTAAACGTCTTGAATTAGCAAATCAATTCGTTTCTATTTATATCCTCTCATTAATAAATACCTTGACTCTTCTGTATTCTTCTTACCCAGCTTTGGATGTCACCCTCATAGTCAGAACAGACACAATGACCAAAAAATAAAAATACGAAAAACAAATAATACCTCATCTTTATAATATTTCAGTACATACTAGAGATTATGATCCAAACCGATTGTTATATACCTTCCATTTCGCGTGATTTAGCAATGAAATAAGAACAATTAATTCAGTTTAAATCGTCTAATCGTTCGGCTACTAACATATTAATCCAGTACCGTAATTATTAGAAACGAACTTTGGGTATAATGTAATAATTTCAGGGTAACGCCTTTGTAATTGTAACAAATCTAACAAATACTACTGTTAAATTATAAGTGATATTTATCGCAATAAAGTTAAACTACTAATATAATTACCTCTCAAAGCCCAATCCCACGTTTGTGCAAAAAAATCTAAGCTACGTGAGAGGCGGACATCTCAAACGAAATTACTCATCAGTTGACCAAAAGGGCCCTGGCAATCCTCTAAAGATATGGAGAAATGGACGGTCAGTGGCTCTTCGTTGAACAGATACTGAATAATGTGGAAAAATCCTAACAAACAGATTTTAATTTAACAATCGATAAAAACAAAAATTATCAGAACCCTAGTGGTTAGTCATCGACGAAAATTATACATATAGCTTTTGCTCACAGCTTTACTCGCTTTAAAGATTTGAGGTTTGTTATGAGACGGGCCTTTTTGCGGTATAAAAGATATCCTATGACCTTTTCTGTATTCCTGACAAAATTGCATGATGATCGGTTTAGTAATTAAAACTACGATTTCACGCGTAACAAACAAACAAACTCCAATCGCATGCATAATAACTATTAATAGGGATTTGTTATGAAATCCGCACGCGAAGTTTATAAGTTTCATTTAACGCTATTATATTCAAGTAATTATATCTGCCTCATTTTAATCTTCAGCTAGTCTTCTTTTTTATCAATTCTCTCATAATAAAAAACGTCTTACTTTTTATGTTAACACAAATTCTAAATCTTCATTACATATTATAACACAAAGTCCTCTGCTACGTCTGTCCGTCTGTCTGTTCGCGATAAATTAAAAAACTACTCAAAGGATTTTCATGCGGTTTTCACCAGTGGATAAAGTGAACCATGAAGAAGATTTAGGTATATAATTTGGGAAGGTTTTTTTTTATTATCAGGGCGGAATAACGTCCGCCAGACCCGTTAGTCTTATATAAAAATTTAGATTATGTCTCGGAAATGGCTCTAGCGATTTTTTAATCATTTTGACGTGAATACGTCCTTAAAATTGCTACCATAAAGGGATAATCCAAAAAACTTAACAGAATCGGGGGATACAGTTTGGCAATGTAGTTTCGAATCTATTCTCTGCGTAATTATCAACCACATATGAAAAATATGGGTAAACGATATTGTCACTTATATGTTGTTACATTTATTTTATTGTATAAAAAATTTTTGCTAAACAAATGTGACAAGATTTTTTCCTAAAACATAAACCTAGATAATAGTGACATGGCATTGTGGGAAATGAATCTCAATTAGAGTTCTGTAAGTATGTGTGTTGTTTCGATATTTAATAAAATTAGTTTTCTAAATATTATTGAGTCTTGAAGTGTTGGGTTCAGGTTTGTGAATCTACGAATAAAATAATCAGTTGAGGTGTTTGCAGTTACCATACTATGTTGTATTTATACTAATATTATAAAGAGAGGTAACGTTTTGTTTTCGAGGAATCCTTGGTACTCTGATCCGATTTCAAATTTCTTTTCACTGGTAGGAAGCTATATGATCCCAAGTTCAGTATCTCAGTGAAAAAGGTGGTTTATATGTCCAAAGTAAAATAAATTTGACAACATTAAGATTGAATGCAGATTTCACGTATACTTTACAAATTCTTATAAAACAAACAAGTAAAACAAAATGGAAATTTAATGTAGATAAAGTTTAATTTTTACAGTATGTTAAGTGATGAAGTCACAAGGGGTACTGGAGAGACATTTATCGGCAATATATGTAAGTTAGTTTTGATCTTCATTGGACACTTTAGGTAATGCTGCGAACAGGTTCTAGGTTTATTTTAAAAGATTTCTCACATACCAACTGGGTATATGTTTGAGTGAGTCCCTGGATAGTTTGAATTCACAATTGGAAGAACTAGATGTCGCTGCAATCAGGTTTTAGGTTTTTTATGATTATTTGCATTTAAAAATACAATTGAAACCTGTAATAACCGATTTTGTAGATAAAGTTTAATTTTTACAGTATGTTAAGTGATGAAGTCACAAGGGGTACTGGAGAGACATTTATCGGCAATATATGTAAGTTAGTTTTGATCTTCATTGGACACTTTAGGTAATGCTGCGAACAGGTTCTAGGTTTATTTTAAAAGATTTCTCACATACCAACTGGGTATATGTTTGAGTGAGTCCCTGGATAGTTTGAATTCACAATTGGAAGAACTAGATGTCGCTGCAATCAGGTTTTAGGTTTTTTATGATTATTTGCATTTAAAAATACAATTGAAACCTGTAATAACCGATTTGGTGCAGACGAAGTTGCACGGGTCAGCTAGTAATTAATAGAGTTATAACATAGTAATTATTTGTTAGATTGATTTATTTCCTGAACCCGTTAAATGGAACAGTTGCCATCATAAACAAAACATGGAAACCCGGAGAGCTTCTTATGATTATGACATACATAAATAATAATAATTTCTATAGAAACTATCGCCCGTTACGAGACGTATTCACGTACAACAAACGGCCGTGTCATGACACAGCCACATCACATTTTTTTTTCTTAGTTTAGGTGTTGAGTTTTAAGTTTGTCTATGTGGATGTCTTCTCTGAAAAAACGAGATTTTACACACAAAAAAACAATTGTTGAATGTCATAAAGAGTCATCTAGTAAATTTTTGTGGTGCTTATATCGTTAAGCGTGGCACCGAGTGCTTACTGTGCAACTTTACCATATGCTGAGCTGGACATCCTTCCATAACGCTGGGTTGCGCAGTTTTTCGTCCACTTTTGTGTATGGTATATTGTATTGTGCATTGTAAATGAACTATTTATTTTTTAATTAATAACCTATTTCTTTGTTTGTTACCTCAACATTTTTCGATATGGTGCTATATTTTTGTTGAATGGTATACCTCCTCCGATGCATAATCAGATTTATCGTTTAATTTTAAAAGCATTGTTAAAAAAACTATTTATAAACATGACAAATGTTGTACTAAATTAAGCAAGTGAGTAAATATAACAAATTACTTTTATCAATTTGATCTTTCAGATGACGCGCACTCTTTTGAAAGTGGTATGTAAATCTCACTTTCAAACAAAATAAAAACAAAAGAAATTCGACGTAGTTGAACATATATTTTTTACAACTCAATTTTAAATAGGATATATGTTATTTGTTTCTCTTCTACACTCCACAAAATTCATCAGATCAAACATTCAACTATATTTTTATGCATACTAATATTATTAAGATGGAGCGTTTGTTTGTTTGGTTGAACGCGCTAATCTCAGGAACTACTGGCCCGATTTGAAAAATTCTTTCAGTGTTAGAAAGCTCATTTATTAAGAAAGGACATATCCTATATGCTTCATATATCATCACGCTAAGACCAATAGGAGCGAAGCACCAATGAAAAATATTTCAAAATCGTTTTTTTTTGTCCTTTTGAGAGCTTCCGCTGCGTGTTAGCGTTAGACCAATAGACCAAGGTGACTATTTGACGCGGACGATTTTTTTCCTTTGAGAGCTTCCGCTGTGTGTTAGCGTTAGACCAAAGTAACTATTTCAATTATATTTGATAATAGATATGCCCGCGACTTCGTCCGCGTGGAACCTTATGTAAAATTAGTGACTAATAAGGTCATGTGAATATATTAAGTCCATTTACTTATCTACTTTTCTCTCGTACTTACGCCGCGTCGTCATTAAAATTACAATAACTTTTGATAGAGTGGACCGATTTTAATGAAATGAAGACTAAGTTATTCTCGAAGTTGCTTTATGATTTTCTTGGTGTGGTTTTATTGTGAACTCAGTATTTAGGCAGCGATGCGTGTTCAAACAAACAGACAGACATTTCTAAAAATGATTTAAATGTATTTTATTCCTAGACACCTGCAACAATTTTCTTCATGAAAATCGAAAAAGTACAGACGCGTTAGATTTACATTCTTATTATACAGAGATTTTCATTTTAACATTAACTTGCGTTTCATACGTTAGGTTACTTATACATTTATCTATAAATAAGAAAACATAAAAAAGGTTCACTTCAATAAAAGATGGAGCATCATGTATGTGAGACGGTTTCACTGTGTCTAAAATTTTCACGTAAATTCTTCTATTTTCTAAGCCGTTATATGAATAATAAGATTAACCATATTTTTCAAAAATTTTACAAGACAAGAGCAAAACACATTACTTATATTGGGTTATTAGCACTTTCAAACAATAATTCTAAAAATAGAATTTATTACAAAAATGCTGTGCACAAAATAATGAGAATTTAGGTTAATTTTAGATAACGATAGTCTGGACATCTGCAGTTCAGGTCATTGTAACTTTTTCAGACTTCAAACCTTGCATTCATTGTTATTTTATCTTTACTGTACTATTTTTTTTATTTGTGTTAAATAATGTTATATAAATATTATTCAGAATGTAGAAGGTAAATGTGGTATAAAATAAATAAATGAAACATTATTATTTATTACGTATTTGTTAATTTCAAACCAAAATCGCAAATTTTATTCTGTATAAAAATGTTTATGATATTGGATGCTTGAATGACCAATGATTCTTTGCCATTTTCGGGCATATTTAAAATCAGATGGTAGAATTCTTTGAGTACGACTGGATCTGAAATCGGGAAAAAACGTTTGAAATTAAAAAAAAAACATGAACATAAGATGCAAGGACATGGATTAGTAGCTGTTCAGTGATGACGCATTCAAATTCTATAGCAAAGCTTTCAGTGGACGAAATTAAAACACAGTCCCTTTCTAGGACTGCGTTACTATCTTTGACTACATCGTTACCAGACATCAGATGTTATTGTTGTTAAACTGGCTTAAAGCATACTCCTTTCTACTTTCCCAAAAAGTGTGATATTAATCTATATTATGGAGATAACAGATTTGATGTTTTCATTGTAATGTATCGAACAATAAGCCGGAGCTTCGGTGAAGAAAAATATCGTAATGAAACCGGGTGTCGTAAGGCTTTTAGAGTAAGTTAGCTACCACACTCGAGTTGAATTTTCCTGTAGTTGCATTTGAGAGCCATTCCTCTCTCAAAGATCAACATATTCAGCATCAGAAACCTCATTATCCTTTAACGTGAGGTATGTTTGTAGCCAAACACTAAAAAACTATAAAGTATAGGCCGAAAAAAACATCTGTGGAAGCGAAACTGATAAACGGAATATAGTTTTGTAACTACAGTTTACTTACGCTATTTGTTTAAAGTTGTAATAATACCTGATAATAATTAAGAAGTAGACTTACCGGTACTTTTAGTAATACCTGGTCCTAAAACATAATTAGGATTGGAATCATCAAGATACGCGTAGGAATGAGCCTTGCCCAGCTGTAGGTCTTTGATGTTCGGTATTACTGCTGTAAATGTCGCTGAACCTAAATGAAATAATTCGGAATTTTAAAAATATATTATAACTGTATTACACAGTTATTATTGCTTTTTATTTTTATTCTGACGTTCGAATCGAGAATACTATATTCAATTTGTGCTCTAAGAAGGCGCTTATGAACGTCAAAACTACCATACCGGTTCGGAAAACAACCCAGTCATTGAGACGAAATGACAACAACTCGACCGGGTTTATCTTTTTGAGATACATACATCTAAATTGCATTACACGTTACAAGCGTTTTTAGTAGTAGTAGAACGAACAGAGAGAGATGTCAATTCCAAACATCACCATCGTTCACACATTGATCCACTCAATAGCCTATGGGTACCAAAACCCGCTTCACATGGCGCTTAAACTTAAGTCCGGCAAATCAGTAATATGCTTTTGGACTTTATTCTAAAACCTAACACTATTATCTAAAAAACAATTACTGGTTTTACTGAGTCTAAAACATAAGACGACCAGTTTTGTCACTTTTCTAGTATTTACATCATGCCGGTCTTTTACGAAATCCAGCTTTTATGAAGGTTTGTTGAATAATGATGTGGTCCAAGTATGTAAACATGCCAAACCTAAAGCGACTGGACACCTACAGGAGCTAGACGACAGATCTTCCAGTTGAGGGTCTAAGCTAGCCAGATAGAATTAGAAAAGTCCAATAATGGCATTATCACGATGTATTCCTTCATCGAAAGCACCGTCTTATTCGCAAGGATACGTACGCAAAACGAATTACGCGATGTAGGAACACTCTACTTAACCATTATCGCTACACATATGTTATAAGTATGCTTAATATGCCTTAACAACATGCGTTTTCAACGTTTAATACTGGAGTTACCAAAGAGTGCAAAGATATCATTTAAGAGTTCTGACAATCTCAATTTTTATACTTACTGTATGTTATAAAGAAAGCATCTGTCAGTTTAATTGGTTCTTTGCCTTTACGAGTGTATACAAATGTTATGTGAGGTGATGACAAAGTTATATCTTTCACCTCGAAGGCAATCACCAAGTTGTTCGTTTTCTTATTTATACTGAAACAACGAAAAAAAAAACAGAAAACCATAAACACTGCCGATAGAATTAACAGAAGATTAATGACGAAAAATGTCTAAAAGCCTAGAAGATTCTATTTATAAAACAACTAGCTATGCTCGCGGCATGGCTCGTGTTATACAATTGACTTATCCTTCGGAAATAGTATATTTTCTGGGTTTGTATTTTAAAATTCATGTACCCCTTACAATGTGCAGGCAATTGCATAATTACATTTATAAGTAACTGATATCAACGCTTATATCCGTGTTTTTTATAATCTTAAGAGTAATATCACGTACAAAGGAAAAAATATAGATAATATAACACATATATTTTGCTCATAAATTTGCTTTGTAAACAATGCTATCCGTTTACTTCCTCTCTCCTGCTCACGCACACTACACCGCTTACCCCATTTCAAACGTCGCTGAATGCGTAGCGTTTATAAAAATCATAGTTTCTTCTAACTTTATATTAAATTAAAGGTATCGTGATTTTTTCTAAATAATGGCTAAATATCTAAATTAGTTTTTGCGTGATATACGCACAACGGCAATCCTCTAGCATCATATTTATATAGACAAATATTAGTAGACTAGCTGTGCCCGCGTCTCCGGCTGCGTGGAACCTAATGTAAAAAAACAGGGACTAATAATATCATCTGAATATATTAAGTCCATTTACTTTTCTCTAGTACTTAACTCGAGCCGTCATTCAAATTACAATAACTTTTGATAGAATGGATAGATTTTACTGAAACAAAGACTAAGTTATACTCGAGGATATGCTTCATGTCCTTCTTGATGAGGTTTTATTTTGAATCTAGTACTTTAGCAGAGATGCGTGTTCAAACAGACAGACTGACATTTCTAAAAATTATTGAACTATATTCTATTACTTATTCCTGGACATCTACAACAATTTCTTTCACGAAAATCGAAGAAGTACAGACACATTAGATTTACATTCTTATTGTATGTATAGAAGAAGGTATAGATAAGGGTAAAAAATTACTTACTAAAATGAAGTTATCTCCCCATTAAGACTACTGATTCCGGCTTTCAATAATATGGAACTTATGTTTGAATACATCATTCGGAATGCCATACGGTCTATTACAAGCGGATCTGGTACTGGACCGTATGCCGGCTTGCACTTACTATGCATTGAGAAAAACTTTCGTATACATCTCATGTCACTTGTAGAGCACGGACGGATGATATGATCCTCTTCAGAAGCTAAAATAACTTAATTATTATATATTAATATTTATAAATTTCTAATTTTCACTTCCATAATATACTTATTAGGGTGGGCCAACAAACCCTATCTCTTCTCTTTAGTTAACATGAAAAAATAGTCCAAGATCTAAATCTGGAAAGTTTGAGGTTTTAATATTAAATATAGGCACCCTCTTTGTGATTTTTGATATCTCATATAGATAAAACGAGTATTTTTTAAATTTGGAATTTTATTGCTGTTTAACGGGTTAACGTGTTATAAAAATCAATAAATATCCTCGTAGGAGAGTGAACGATCTTCAAAAAAGGTTTTATATGATTTTTCTGTAAGTCCTAAGTTAAAAAAGTTTAAATTTCCTTTAAGAGCTATTCAAGGTCAATTAAATCACGAAGGGTATTACGATTTCCACATTAATTATGTATTTTACCACAAAATAATAACTCAAAAGCATAGTATTATACTACAAAGATAATATACAAGAAGGTCTAAGTTGGTATATGCTTATCAAACTTAGTAATTAATGAATCGTCAACAAATACCTCGATTGCTCTGTATCTTTGTAAGCCAGCTGTCGGCGTCGTCGTCATTTTTAATACAAACAGAGTAACCAATAAATAAAAATAAAAAGAACAAAGAACCCTTCATCATAGCAATCATTACACACATACTGAAGAGCGTGATTCGAAACAATCATTATATATCCTAAGAATCGCGTGATTTATATTTCAAATAGGTATAAATTGTTGCACTAATTATTCTGATTGTATATATTCAAAAAGAGTTTAGTTATTTGTAAATCTTTAGAGAGCGATTTGTAATTGTAATATATTAAGAACTTTAACGTTAATTAATTAAATATCAACAATATAAAGAATATAGTGTTCGGGCATAAATTGGTCGGGAGTAGTCAAAATTTATTTTTGACACATTTTGTTAACGGAAAATCGGTGATGATCGGTCACTTGCTCGGCGGCCCTTGTTCCTAACGCGCACTATTCGAACTCGCTCACCATACAAGCGACATGGCGGCTCGGAACATTATTTTTGTGCATTGTGTGTGTACGTGTTGGACATCTGGTGCTCTCACCATCGGCAACGGCGGCGGAGAAGACGTTATATCAGGTAAGTGAGCGTTTATCCCGGTTATAAAGAAAATTATTTCGGCAAATATTTATCCAGGGGTATCTACTTCCAGCCAATTTTACATACAGTCCACTACTAGGCTAGGTACCCCGATCAGTGTGGGTGTGGTGGTTGCTACCCCATATAGATACTAAAGAATGTAGTAGTTTCCTGTGAAAACGGGCATTGCCCGTTGCTCCCATCCTATAGAATTTTGACATGTGACAATGAGGACAAAATGTTTGTGTGTTAAAATTAATCTATTCGTATGTTTGGACTTAAGCTATGTATTATAAATCAACCGATGTTGGTCAGAGACCTCATCCCGGTAGAATCCAAACAAAGAAATATAATATTTCATATATTATAGTGGACGTTACTTTGCATTTCCGCCTAGAATTGATTGGACACTACTACATCTCACTGTAACAAAAAGCGTTTTTTGCTACAAGTAATGGCCAATCAATTTCAGAGGAAAGTGTAAAGTAACATTTTATGATGGATTTCCGTAAAGTAACGTCTTCTTCAATCAAATATCATTTGTTCTGTTCTGATCTAAGGCAGGGTTTTTTTTATACATTTTAGCTTTTGGCGTTTGACTTGTGGTCAATCTCGTTTGATGTTAAATGACGTGCTTAAATGATGCGCTCTAAGATGCTAAGCACGCTAAGCTTAGAGAGGTCTGATACTCAAATGCGGTCACTTGAACACACCTGGAGGTACTTGGCAAATGATTTTCAAATCAAGGGTTGTAGCTAGCTATGCCATTTTAGAAAAAGCCCTACTAATGCTATAATTTCATCGCGATGTTTACTTTTCGACCAAAACATAGGCTCATTGGCAAAGGTTTAGGATACATCAGACTAATATTGCTGCTGGACCAAAGCCCTCTTTTCGATCAAAGCTACTTGCATAATGACGACGACAGCCTACGACATCAGGTTCAGTTCCATATTTGCTCGCAACGTTTTGTTGTACTGTCAGATGATAGTGTTACCATTTGAAATTAGTAAATGTACGTGAATTCTGAAAACTTTGTTAGTACGTGTCAGGGTTTGTACCTGTGTTTGCTGAGCCGATATTTGGCCTCTGAAAACACTCGACTATGAAGACTTTATATTTTATTTTGTTTATTATTTTTGATTTAAAAATCTATTATTAAAATAAAATTCAAATAAACTATTTCAAAGAAATATTTTGTATTGTATTTGATCTCTTATCGTTATTTGGTTTCAAACGTTAAGTAATTAAGACAATTACTATGTAATAATAAAGATATTCATTTGTCAGTGAGTTTAATTCATGATGTGTAATCCAAAATTACAAATTTTGCTTTCCACATAGAGTTTCATAAAGGTGGGTGCTTGAATAACCAACGTTTCTTTTCCATTAGCTGCTATGTTTGATTTCAGATCATATAATGCTTTAATTACAAGAGGGTCTGAAATGTAAGAAAAAAATGTTATAGGAATAAATAAAATTATTGGATCTTAGTTCAAACCACTAGCATCGACACCTAATAATATATTTTGCAAGAGCAAAATGCTAAATTCAGATTATATAGCTGATTCAGGTTAACTAAAAGATGCACTTTTTTCTGTGGACTTATTCTTAGAAATATTTTAATATATAGAGCTCGGTTGTTACTGGTACTCCTTACTCCGATCTTATTTCATTTTTATTTGTGGTCGGCTCTCCTAATCTATAGTCCCAGGAACTCTGGAATATCATTGGGTATATGTTATTATTTCTTTGTATATTTTTAGTCACAGACATCCGTGATGAACAGGGTTATCTCTGTTTTTTTGTTCCTGGTTTATAATCTAGAACTATTTTGATCATGTGATCGTCCGTCTTCCTCATGTCATAATCGTACCATCAAAATCATGTCTTCACTAGCTCATCCTGTATTGATCTTACTTTGAATGTGCCTCTTATATAATGGTTCGTCTCTCCTACTAATAGTGTCATTCCATTTAATGGTATAAGTATTATCATCCATATAATTGGAATTTGAGATTTGGAAGCTGATATTTTGCCATTGTTGTTATGGAAATTTGCTGTTACTAAGTAATTAGTTAAGGCACCGAATAAAGAAAATGTGACCATCATATTTTTTATCATTAAAAAGTAATTACATTTGTTGTGGAAATAAAACACTTAAATAGATAGCTTTTTTTATATCTCCTGTAGTTTTTTCCTAATCGCGTTTTATAATTTTTATTTTCTAAGCAATGTTAAAATAAAATAATTGGTCCTAAAATGTGTTTACATTGATCTTTTATATCCTTTACAGTGAGGATATTCTTAACATTCCATGGACATGCACAATGCAGGTGAAAAAGTCTAAGACAAAGCTTGGGACTCGCAATCCAAGTGTAGGTTTAAGAGATCCTACCAATGTACATCAACATTCACATTCACAGTCGTCTCTGTTCTTGAAAATTTTTGTAAAAACCTAATAAAGCCACTTTGTATATTCTCCCCAATAAGAAACACGTGGTGGAACCTTATATCTATATTACTGGCTGACCGAATTTACATTAATTTTTGTAATTATATGCCATGACCAATAAGTGGACTTACCTTTGCTTTTTCTGAGACTTGGTCCTACCTTGTATTTAGGATTACTGTCACCAAGATATGCGTAGGCATTAATTTGAGCCAGCTGAAGATGTTTGATTTTCGGTATTACTCCCGTAAATGTCACAGATTCTAAAATATATGTAACATATTTATAAAATTAAGAATATAATTAAAATATAATGGCATTATTCGGAAAAGTAAGAAAAATTATATTATGGACATACTTTTTTTTATATCTTTATAGTATTAACACGAAAGGCCTAAAATTTTGTGAAATTATTGACTTGAGTCTGATTGCTAACCAGACGAACATTGTACCTCTACCGGGTTAGGGTCTCCTCACGGTTTCCTTTATAGAAAACTGAGATTCACTGTGGTGTTCAAGCTCACGTCGATAATTGCTTGCCCCTAACACACTACGAATAAGCCATTATTACTTCTATATATAAGAAAATTGGGACAGGCATCAAATGTTAAAAATTGATCAAATGCAAATAGGTTAGATAATGCAATCCTAAAAGATCCCAAAAATTATTTGAAGAATTTTTGTAACCATGCTTCGGGACCATGTTTTTTCAAGATAGTGACTTGCTAAGAGCGATGACGTTAAAATTAAATTGAAGCTGGGCGTTTACTTTATTTAGGTGACTTCAAATTTCTTATAAAATAAACCCTTATCCATAAATAATGAGTATTTAACATGTAGGATCGCATATTTTGAGACATTAGAGCTCCTTTTTCGTTTTTCTTATGTAAACTAAAATGTATACTGTATTTTACTTCAGAATAAACATATGATATATTTGCTTATTTTAACAAACCGTTTATCCAACTTTATCGTTCATTTCTTATAGATTTGGAGTCAGACTTCTTGTACTCCAAAGTTGCACTTACGTTTAGTTTAGTACGACTTCGTTCTCTGTGTAAGACTCAACTTCGCAAAGAATATAAATTTGAGCGAATTTTGACGGTAGGAACACCGTCATCAGAACAATGTCTTTCATAATATTTTTAAAATGATCGTGTTTCATACAAATTATACTATCCAGGCTGAAACGTACGCACAGAAAGTAGTTAACGCTTTCTAGACCTGTCAAATCTTATAGCGTAACAATATCTGTCGTAAACCAGTAGCGATTGGGCTATTATATTCTAGCCCGAAGACTAAGTAATATGTACACGTTCTAAAAGTGCATCATCCGAACGGTACGTTACGTGTACGGTAGCGAAATGTGGCCGGTCCTAGGTAGACACGCTGAAGGTGGTAGAGCCACGCTGTAGATATTACTAGTTTCAGCATGAATGGGTCGGCTCGCCCGGGGTACTACCACCCTCTGACAGAACACCGACGTGAAGTAACAGTGCTTGCATTGTTGCGTTTCGTTCGGTCAGTGAGAGCGCCTGAGGCCACCTCCTATCCCCCTTTTCCTTCCCCTTTCTCCTTTCCCTACCCCTCCCCCATACACAGGCTGGCAACGCACTTGCGACTCCCCTGGTGTTGCTAGTGTCTATAGACGGTGGTGATCACTTAACATCAGGTGACCCACTTGTTCGTTTGCTTCCTTTTGACATAAAAAAAGACATGTCCAGTAGCTACACGTGTCACTGAGATGAACATGCTGCGATGGACGTGTTACGCGATTAGATTGCATTCCAAGCGAACATGTTTGTGGTTGCCTTGAATCCCGTGACATCGCAGACAAGCTGCAGGAGATTCATCACCGCTGGTACGGCCAGATAAGTCGCAAGCCTTCAGACTACGTCGGAAATAAATGTCTCAACATCACTGTACGAGGCCCAAAGGCTCGCGGTAGGCTCAAAAAATGCTTGCTGGACGTGGTGAAGGCGGACATAAAAATAATCTCACACAAAAGGATATCGAACACCGGGCTAAGTAGAGGAAGTTAAGTAGGAAAGCGGACCCTGGCACCTGGACGGGAAAACACTAGGGAGAAGAAGAAGACACGTCCACGAAGCATTCAGTCCTTAAGAGTGACGATCTTTATGGGATAACCTCACTTAAAATTGAGCACTTATGATTTTTTTTATATACAGCTGAAAGATGCGGAGATCACTTGGTATCAGGTTGACTAAAGTGTAGTTGTTGAGTATACATAGATATCGGTTAAAGTAAATACTATAAAATGTTATTCTCACTGAAGGTTATACTGTAACAGTCCGTGATTTTGTTTGGTTCTTTGCCTACAGGATGAAATATGAAAGTTATTTGAGACGATGCTAACGTCAGAGATTTTGACTCGAATGCGATTACCAAGTTATCCGTCTTCTTATTTACACTGAAAGCAATTAAAAATATATTAACAAGAAGTATTACAACTGAATTTTTTATAGTGAATCTTGTGTTTATTATTTTAGTGAAAATTAAAAATACAGCCGTTGCACATTAACATCGAATTATATATAACTGCATATTTATTACTAGCTGTGCCCCACGGCTCCGCACGCGTTTTTTTTAATGTATTAAAGAAATGTAAAATTATAAGTAGGTGTGTACATTACAGAAATGCTTTTACAAAAACATTTGTAACTACGACACGCACGACATCTACTGTAACATGTAACGTGTACATTAGACATATGAATACTAATAGTATATCGAATGGGATGGTACTTGTCATCAGCAACATACCTGGAACTTCAACCTACTATATATCACAGTCAGTGCTCACTAACACTATATAAGAAAGTAATGAAAATTTTAAGTTATACATTATCGAACAATATGTCTTAAATCTTTTATTATATAGATATAATATGCCCATATTGTCGATATACTTAAGTTATTTTTATACATTGCTATAATCACTGAGTTATGTACACGCAAACGCGGTAACTAAAACAATATGGCCGCCAAATTGACCAAAAAGATGATATAATTAATATTACATACAAATATATGACTTTCAATTATGTATATTTATTCTTGGAGTCCAGTAAAGCACACGTCTCACTCCGTTGTAACATATCTTTGATCAATTTCACACGGACAAATGCACAGGTAGCAGTTCACCACTACATACTACGTACCAATTCAAATAAAAAAAGAATCATTAAAATCGGTTCTCAATTTCGGTTTTCGAAGTCGGTTAAAAACAAAGTCCTCTGGTCTGTCTGTTTATCTGTTCGTGATAAAGTCAAAAACTACAGATCGGATTTTCATGCCGTTTTCACCAATAGATAGAATGATTCATGGGGAAGGTTTAAGTATAATTTTTCAAGGTTTTCTTTTTATTCTCGGGACGGGACAACGTCTTCCGATCTCGCTAGTTATCTGCCCGTAAAAGACCCGTGAAAGTCGGTCCTACTGATTAGGAGATAGTAGAATATTGCGGACGAAGTCTTGAGTAACAAAATAAAATAGTCTAAGTTACTTCTTATAAGGTGAGTTATCTGCCAATGAAAGCCCGTGAAAATCAGTTCAAGCATTACGGAGCACTGCGGCCGAAGGCGAATAAAAAAAACCTAAATTACTTTTTATGAGGTCTGCTATCTACCAGTGAACACCCCGTGAAAATCGGTCCAACCATTTTGGAAATAGCAATGCGGACGAAGCCGCGGATAAATAAAGTACAATATGTCAACCGCTATAATTTCGGCTATCTGCCAGTAAAATTCCCGTTAAAATAGGTCCAGCCGTTTTGGGGATTACCCGGAACAAACAAACAAACAGACAAAATATAATAATATAAAAATATAGACAAAATATAAAAAAAAATTTTTTTGGTCATTTGTAGCCATATACATTCATCAGAAAAGTTATTATTTTAATTATACATACACAAACATTATTTTTATAATACGTAATAGATAACGAATTTTGAATAGGAAAACAAAATAAACTTTGACAATGCTTGCGATAGAAACTTACCACGTTACCATTACAACGTAAATAATATTAACGTTAACGATATCTCTCAAAAGGAAAAAAGTGCCCGATTTTGAAACATTCTTCATTGGTGATCCGCTCCTATTGATCTTTGCGTGATGATATATAGCCTAAAGGCTTCCTCGATAAATGAGCTATCTAAAACCGAAGGGTTTTCTCAAATCGGACTGGTAGTTCCTGAGATCATAGCGTTCAACCAAACAAACAAACTCTTCAGCTTTATATATTAGTAAGTATAGATTTGTTGCTTTAGCTGTTTTAGCTTGAGTTCTATTTAATGGTGATGTTATTAATAGCGGAGTATAATCAGAACCGTGGAAATCAGCTTTCGTTGACTAATATATATTAATATTATAAAGATCAAGATTTTTTGCTTGAATGCGTTAATATCTAGATTAAAAAAACCGATTTTTGTAGACCATTTATTCGGGAAAGTTATTCACCTCCTAACATCATCTTTTGGCCTTTCGGAGAGGAGCAATCATGCATGCTAAGCGGGAACGGAGTATTGAAAGTCGTATGCTGCAGCCACCGGTGTCAGGAAAGGCCGAAATGTAAATACCTATTCAGCAAGGCTCCTTACGCAATAGTACTGATTTATATGAAACTTGTTTGTACAGATAGTACACTAGTAATATTTGATATGTTACTTACTAAAACGAAGTTATATTCCCATTGAGACCTGTGATTTTGGCGTTTACTACTGCAGCGCTTATGTTCGATGTAGCCATACGAAATGTCAAATGATCTATCATAAGCCTGTCTGGTATTGGATCGTGTACACGTCTGCAGCGTCCGTGCGTGATGAAAAACGTTCGTATACATTTTAAGTCGCTTACAGGACATGGATACTCTATGAAATCACATTTAAAGTATAAAAAGATTACATAGGATGTACTAAAAAATCCGGAACTGGCCATTTGATTAAGAACAACCAATTATGAAAATGGAACTGTTTCGCTTTAAAATACAGTTTGTTTCTTCTATGTGTCACTTGTTTTTTTTTAATATTCAGGCGCCTTTTTGAATATTAATGTTGAAGAGAATAAAAAAACATGTTTCCAAGATCATCCCGAAGGTAGTATAAATGTTTTCAAAATTACTTTTGTCATATGAAAAACTGCATTTAACTAAAATAGTTAGCTAAGGGAGAATATTTTTAAGGAACTTAATTGTCAAATGATATTTTAAAAAAATTGGTTGTCTGTAAAGTCGGCTTACGGACGATAATTTTAAGTGATAACCACTCGGACGCATCGGCCGATGGAGTGGAAAAGAGATAGATGCATCACAATCCGAATGCTTAGGCCGATCGCGCCTCTTTATCGCTTGTACCGCGCTTTCGCTTGCACGCTCGGCTCAGGCGGAACGTGACAATGAGTCATGCTTTTTCGTGCGTGCAGCCGGTGTTCATAGATTGTAAGAAGTTATCATGTCAAAATATATTTTTATCTTTACAATATGCTTGAATATATACCTTCACTGTCGTGTCTTCTTTTAGATTCTCCTTTGACGTCACCGTTATATTTTGTACAAACGCAATAGCCAATGAACAAAAGCAATACGAACAACGAATTATTATTTTTTTTCATAGTGGAATAAATAGATAAAGACGTATGCGACTTGTCAACGAACTTTATATACCCTTATAATTGCCTAATTTATATTCAAATAGATAAATTGTGAAAGTAATTAGATTCACCTGGCCATGTTTTTATTTAGCAGTTTAATGTAATAATGAAGTTATTTTATTACACATCTATATTTACACACTTAATGTGAAACACTTTTACAATTTACATTTTTATTTGTTTATATACTATCCTTTTGTCCCGGTATTACACGAACGCAATGACTTTATTAAGCTCGCTTCATACTGGGATGCCATTCACGGTTCGATCTCGCTCCGGTTTCGGTCCGTTCCCGGTGCAGTAGTAAAATATTCTTAAACAAAACGAATCAAAGTATTCTCACTATCGTATCATTCTAGTTCCGATTCGATATCGTTCCGGTACCGGTTGCTCGAAAAGAATATTTGACTGGAGCGAGATTGGACCTGCCATGACTTGTACCGACAGTGTGAATACGTTTTTGTTTCAACTCCAGTCTTTCTTCGATCGTGCAAGGAGACATTACATTTTTCTTCTAGTCATGGCTAGTAATGAATCGTGGAATGAAAAAGGTAAGTACTTCCTGCGTGTGACATTTGATTATGAATAATAATTTAATATTAATAATGATTTCTAACATTTCGTTATGAATAATAAATAATCCACACTATAATTATTTTCGTGTAAAAGTGTATATGGTGAATTTCGCGAAAATTTTAACGTCCTATGTCGACCATGGATCGAGACAGACTGATTGTGGAACTAGTAGTGTAGACACAGCGAGATTTTATCGGACCGAGACCGGAGCAAGATCGGATCGTGAACGGCATTACAGTGTGGATCGAGCCTTAACGTGATGTTAAGCAGTGTATTAAGCAGGGGTGTAATTAGCCTTGGTCCAAAATGAAAATTTAAAGGACCCGAGCGTATTCTTCTTTTCCAAATTATATCTTACTTCTTATCGCCTTTTATCTTACTGTCCACGACATGTGAAATAACAGTATTTAGTATAGCAGTATACATCACATCATCTTGTAACTCGGGGGTCCCGTATCATTGATACAGCTGATACCGCGTAGCTACGCCCCTAATAGTCCAAGTTATTGAGATACATGTACTCGATCAATTTTTTGGCACTTTGTCATTTATGCTTTAAGCAAGGTAGCTTCATGTCATTTATGCTTTAAGCAAGGTAGCTTCATAATTCTCGTCACACAGAAAACTATTTTTTGTTATACGTTATTTTAAATTGGTGATTTTTCTAATATATTAATTTATAAAAAAAATACAAGATACAAAATTCGATCACAAGGGTACCTAGCAAATTTCTTTAATTAAATAAGAATTTATATTATGTTGATGGAAACGTATCTGCTTTTGATTTGATATATTATTGATTGATTATATATGATATATATATTCTAAAAATATTAATTAGTGGATAATAGATATGTATTGAGAAGTCGTGTCAAATATCAAATCAATTTCTACTAATTCGAACCCAGGTAGGTATGTCTCAACAATTTTTTTAGAATACGCGGACATTTACATATTATCAAACAAAGTCCTCTGCCATGTCTGTCTGTCTGTTCGCGAGAAACTCAAAAAGTACTGAACAGATTTTCATGCTGTTTTGCACCAGCAGATAAAGTGACTCATGAGAAAGATTTAGCTATACAATTTGTCAAGGTTTATTTTTATTATCAGGGCGGGGTAACGGCTCGCTAGTTTAATATAAAGTTAAAAAATCATAAAATCTGAGTCTAGGAAGGTTGTAAATTTAATATTTGACACATTATGACATACATATAGTGACTTATAATTAGCATTTATTTATACAAGTTTTCCCGATGTTATACATTATAATACGTATAATATTATTGTTAATTATACCTTAATATATATTAATATTATTATAGTGGTTTGTATTCTAAAGTTTGACAAGGACTGTACCTATTTACAAATAAACCCATACTGAAGTCTAATCTATGTCGAGCTTCAACTTTTATTTAGTAAAATTAAACAAATGTCTGATATAATTTTACCTATGAATGTAAAGCATTAAATAAGATTGTTTTTTTATGTACATTGAAAGAATAGTAATTATATCATATATGCAGTAAAGTGAAGGGTTATCCATTATCCAAGTCGTACGTTTATTGTTATTTTATAAACCACGTGAATAGTTCATGGGCACATTTAACATATAAAATAATAATATCAAAACAAATATTAATAATCAACAAAGAGAACCTTAGTTAAAGATTGTTCTAAGTATTTTCAAAGTATGGAAAAACAAAAGTGAAACGCTCAATGTACGAAAGTGAAGGTGAATCGCGAGGGTGCATCCGGGGTTAATGACCTCAACTATTACGTAACGCGTAAACTATATCTTTCAACGAACCATTGATTTAGATCGAGAAGCGAGTAATGAGTAGTCTGTGAGAATATTGCAACTCTTAAACCACTCATGCTCCATATACTAGCAGGCCCGGTGGACGTTGTCCCGCCTTATAATAAAAAACCTTGACAAATTATATACTTAAACCTTTATCATGAATTACTTTATCTACTAGTGAAAGTTTATCAGTTTGAGATTATCATGAGTTGATGAGTTTATCGCGAACAGACAGACAGTCAGATAGACAAGGCAGAGGACTGTGTTTTATACTATGTAATAATATAAAACAAGACCATATATTATATTTTTACACTGATACTAAGACATACAAATAAGCAATAAAAAACATTTATTTATTAATCTTTTATTGTTAATAAAATATTAATAATAATAGTGCCTAGCCCACAACGTATTGCAGATTTTAAACACTAATAAATCCAAGATTAATTCCACTTTCACTTTTATTCACGACTAGCTGTGCCCGCGACTTCGTCCACGTGGAACCTGATGTACAAAACAATGACTAATAAGTCATCTGAACGTATTTAGTCCATTTGCTTATCTACTTTTCTCTCATATTTAGACGCGGCGCCATTAAAATTACAATATTTTTATTAAGATATGCTTTATGATTGTCTTGGTGTGGTTTTATTATGAACCCAGTACTTTAGCGGTGATGCGTGTTCATACAAACAGACAGACAGACAGACATCTCTAATAATGATTGAAATGTATTTTATTACTTATTCGTAGACACCTGCAACAATTTTTTTCACGAAAATCTAAAAAGTACAGACACGTTACATTTACATTCTTATTATATCTATAGAAGAAGATGTATAGAAGATAATATATATGTTATTTATTATTAATATGCAAATATAATATCATTACATGGTATAAAACAAAGTCCCCTACCGCGTCTGTCTGTCTGTCTGTTTACGATAAACTCAAAAACTATTGAACGGATTTTCAAGCGGTTTTCACTCCTGGATAAAGTGATTCATGAGGAACGTTTTGGTATATAATTTGTCAAGGATTTTTTTATAATCAGGGCGGGACAACGTCTGCCGGGCTCGCTAGTTAATAATAAATTCAGTATACCCCTTCAAATTATAAAAAGAAACTAATTATATTTTAACATTAGTTGGTAGCGTCAAGTTACGAAAATAATGATTCAGTGATAACAGTCATATTTTGTTACGTTTAATTCATTATATTTAATCCAAAGTTACAAATATTCATTTGTATATAAAGTTGCATAAGGGTGACCGCTTGGATAACCAATGCTTCTTTGGCATTTGCTGGCATCTTCGAATTCACATTGCAGTATGCTTTACTTATGAGTGGGTCTGAAAAAGAAAAACATTTACAATATTACTAAATTAAAATCATTGACTCTAAGTTCAGACCACCAGCTAATAGCGTAATTCACAAGACATTTATATTATCAGTTCGCTCCTACGAAGTCCATAACTAAAGTTTGAATGAATGAATTCTTTATCGCACTTCTGATTTGTACAATAGCGAGCTTAATGCCATAAGGTATTTTCTTCCAGTTAACCAGCGATAGGTAGTGCCTATATAAACAAAACAAATGAAAATGGATAAATAAATATATACATGTATACAATATTATAATAAAATAAATACATATATAACATAAATATACATACATACAGGTTACTTACTCATAAGGTTTGAATCAAGAAAAGGAAAAACCATACTTTTTACATTCGTTTAAGTATAGTCCGCGTCAAATGTTATGGCCGCTCTGAATATAGCTGCGTAGATCACAAATTTACGTAATAATAGGTATTTTATTATATGCATAACATCGATACAACTTAAGGATAAATAAATGCCAATTTAGATTCCTATAATACTACTTCTACTTTGTTTTGTATTGAAATCTTAATGATATTATGCGCAAGCCCATACTCACGGCTATATTCAGAGCGGCCAAAAAGTTTGGCGTGAACTATAGAATAGTTTTAGACCTAAAGGTTTCTTACATCGACAAAGACGAAGTTCTTAACATTAGATGGAAGTAACGTGTGGATAATGGATATATCGTGATGCAGAGCTATAAGTCTGAGGCAGCGTTTGGGACTTGAGACCCAAATGTAGATTTAAAAGAGCTTAATAAGAGCTTATTAATGCTTATTTTCATAGCCTACACTTCTCTCTCTAATCTCCCAAATATGGAAGAAACTTAATAAAGTCTCTTTGTATATTATCTCCATTGATATATAACAACCCAAGGTGCACAGTCTCGAAAACAAGTAACGCTCAAAACCGTCCTCAAAAGCTCACCAGTACACTTAAGTACTTATAGTTTTATAATAAACTTGTGTTTTTGCAAATTCAATCTTACACGAATTGATTAATGTTGTTTTTATAAGCTAATGTACAAAAAGTCAAAACACGCGAGTGACGAGAGACTATTTGAAATGAGTGCACAATTCTAAATTGTGTGCTCATTTTGTGCGAACGGTTTTGAGACGTTGACTGTGCATCTTGGGCTTTTATATATCAATGATTATCTCCAATAAGGAACACATGGTGCCTGTTAAAACACTTTAGTCATAGGAAACGGTTAAAAGACTTACCCTTACTATTCCTACCGAGACCAGGACCTAACTTGTATTTAGGATTGCTATCATTAAGATACGCATAGGCATCAGCTCTGTACAGTTGAAGGTCTTTGATTTTCGGTATAACTCCCGTAAGTATAACAGACGCTGAAATAATTACAAATCTCTAGAAATTATTATTATCGCCATTTACAGTCATTTAAGTTATGTTGGTCAAAAATCAAAATCAAAATACTCTTTATTCAATTTAGGCCCTGAGAAGGCACTTATGAACGTCAAAACTGCCACCGGTTCGGAAAACAACCCAGTCATCGAGAAGAACCAGCAAGAAACTCGATCTGGTTTATCTTTTCATAATAACTAACAAATTTTTTTTTAATTTTTCCAAAAATAGACACATAAAGCTACATTCGTTTTTAGTGGTTGCACAGAGAGAGGCGTCACTTCCTGACGTCGCTATCGTTCACATACTGATCCACCCTGTAATAACCTTTATGTATTAAGACCCGCTTGACATAACACTTGAACCTACTATCCGGCAAATCGGTAATGTGTTTTGGGACTTTGTTATAAAATCTAACACTATTACCTAAAAAACTGTTACTGGTCTTAGTAAGCCTGAAAAATGGAGTGACCAATTTGTTATGGTTTCTGGTATTTACATTATGTCGGTCTTTTACTAAATACAGATTATCTAAGTTTTTCCGGACGTACATCAAATTCTCAAGAATATATTGAGAGGGCAGAGTTAAAATACCAAATTCCTGAAACTTAGTCTTTAATGATTCACGAGGTCCCAAATCATAGATTGCTCGAACTGCCCGTTTTTGTAGTAGGAATATGATGTCTACCTCAGCTGCGGCCCCCACAACAAAATGCCATAAGACATTAAGCTATGGAAGTAAGCGAAGTAGACCAACCTAGCAGTGGCAATATTTGTTAGCTGGCGAATTTTTCGAATGGCGAACGCAGCAGAACTGAATCTTCCAGACAATTTTTTTATATGAGGACCCCATTGTAATTTAGAATCAAGTGTGATACCCAGGAACACAGTATTGTCAACTAAGCCAACTAGATTCCCTTGGATCTCGATTTTACTATCAGTTGGTGGAACATTAGGTAAGGTAAATCTTATGCACTTTGTTTTATCTGCGTTTAGCAATAAATTATTTAATGCAAACCAATCGGAAATTTTATTTAAAATACTGCTTAGATACGTAAACTCGGAATCTATTCTTTTTACTTGAAATATAAGTGAAGCGTCATCCGCGAAAAGAATTACATCTGCACAGTTATCAGCCACTAGCGGCAGATCATTTATATATAAGAAACAAAAACGGCCCTAAAATGGAACCCTGTGGAACGCCAATTCGAGTCAAGGATCCCGCCGACGTTACCCCGTCTATACTAACTTTATGACAGCGATCTTTTAAATAGGAGACAAGAAGATCGAGAGAGACTCCACAAACACCGTGATGTTTTAATTTCAGAATGAGGGTACTATGGTCAACGCAGTCAAAGGGCTAAGATAGATCACAAAACACACCAATTGCATCCTGCGATCCCTCCCAAGCCCGTAATATATTACTTAAAAGCGTTGCACCAGCGTCACTAGTCGATTTTGATTTTGTGAAGCCAAACTGTCGATCATCCAGAATCTCTTGTGCTTTAAAATATTCTACTAATTGCTTAAGCATAATCTTCTCAAAAATTTTGCTTAACGACGGAAGTACAGAAATTGGTCTATAATTTCCAAGACTATTTCTACAGCCTAATTTAAATAAAGGAACTACTTTACTTATTTTCATTAGATTGGGGAAGGTTCCTTGTGCTATACACTTATTAAATATGTTAGCTAAATATGGTGAAATATTGATAATTAAGGACTGCACTACCATTACCGACATTCCCCATATGTCTTCAGTATGTTTCAAATTGAAAAGTATAAAAGTCCTTATTATTTCACCTGCACTAATAGATGTAAAATTAAATTTTGACTTTACAGGTGCACTCAGACTTTTTAAAAATGATACGGCACCGTGGGCTGATGAATTAATATTTTTTGTTACCTGTAAAGGTATATTTGTGAAATAATGTTGGAAAACAGTCCCTACCTCTGAACTGTTTGAAATTAGTACTCCATCAACATCTAGATTATGCGTATTATCATTTATTTTATTTTTTCCTAATTCTTTATTTATAATATGCCAGACAGTCTTGGTCTTATTACTAGACTTTTTTTCCTTTTTTTTACTTTATTTCCTAAAAATTTTGCTTTGGCAGCTACACAAACACGTTTAAAAATTTTAGAATAATTTCTGACATAAGAATGAAAGGATTCATCGCTAGTTAATGATCTCCTATAATACAAATCGTATAGTCGATCTCTACTTTTTTTAATTCCTATGGTAGCCCATTCACTGAAATTATTTTTATTTTTTACATTAACAACTTTTCTTGGGCAGTGTTTATTAAATTCCGTCCTTATAATATTGAACAAGCTGTCATAATCCTCATTTGGATCTTGATTGCTAAAATTATTAGAAGATAATCTTTGAAGAATATTGTGATTTAAACGATCTAATCTAGTTTGGGATGTTAGTCTAGCTGTTTTCTTATACTCAGTGCTAGGTTTTTTACAGTTTACTTTAACAATTAGTCCTTTATGATCAGACCGTATCCCAGTAATAATACTACCGCCAATGGTCTCAAAGTCAGTGAAAAAGTTGTCTATGCAAGATGCACTCTGAGAAGTAATTCTAGTTGGCTCATTAAAGAGAGGATCCAGGTTAAATGACCTAAATAATGATGTGAACATAGTGATCTCTGGCGACATACTCAAAATATCTATGTTAAAGTCGCCACAAACTAAAACTCGTTTATTAATATTAGATATTCTGATTAAAAATTCCTCCATCTTTTTTAAAAATTGGGAAAAATTTGATGATGGCGGTCTATAAACACATAAAATAAATAATTCATCCATCTCTGTACAGGCCGCTTCACAAATACGGTCAGTTGAGAGACTACATATATCTTTCCTGTCTTTGAATTTTAGATTATTTTTTAATAATTTAATACAACCACCACCGGCAGTGATGCTATTGGTATATAGTGGTCCTATTAGATATTGCGGAAATACTTTTTTTACACCTTATAGGGTTTTAATATCATCACTAATACCAATCAATAATACTATAAACTCAATAAATATGAAGACATTTGATGGTATATGGGTAAGGCTGCCAAAATTATCATTTTTGCGTGAAGCAAACAATATCAAAATTCCAACATCAATTTTAAGAGAAGCTCAAACATTACAACTATTCTGATGGTTGGAATCTGCGAAGCAATTCATTCGCTAGCTTTTCCAAATCATAAAATTATTGCGTTACAAATTTCATTATATGGAGAAAGCTTTACAAAAAATTGGGTTATTTTTGTGTTACATTGCTGTTATCGCAACATAAAAGTTACTATGTAATCTTTGTGTTAGAAGTGGAAATTTTCCCGGCCGTATTCATGTATCCAGGCGGGCATTGGACCTTTACCTCCTTCGTGGTATGGATTCGTAAAAATCTCCTTTATCAAAAAGTAATGCTTATGCGGTCTGTACGTACGTCGATAAATGCGTTGTCTAAAGATGCTAGCTATCACTAAGGGCAATAAGTTATTATTGGTCATTAATGGGCACTTAATGGAACTCGACGTTTGGCTGAAAAAATATGATACCATATTTTTGGGCCATGCTTTCATAAGCAATACATTCTGAGATCGCGTTAAAAAAATGTACTCAATTCCTTTGCTTTCTATAGATGACTGAACTTCTTTCAAATCAATCAATCCAAATAATCTTCAAGATTTTTTTTATTAAATCTCATTTTTTCAGCTGTGAGAATTCCCTTTCTTTTTAATAAATTAAAGTTATGTAGTATTTTCCTTTAAGCAAACCTATTGATTTATTTCTAAAACCAGTTCAACTTTACAGTTAATTCCAACTAAATTCGAATCAAAAATCAGTTCAAAATTGCGTTTGTGTTAATTATGTTTTCCTTCATTCCCTGCTAAAGTCTTATGACCTCAAAAAATACCAGCTTGTGCAAAATTTGACATTGGTATCCATCATTCTTTCACTTCTTCCACCATCCTTGCATCAGTTTTTGCTGCAAAGCAGAAATGATCACGCTGCTGTGCGTCGGTCTGATGACTTGACAATGTAATTGGCAAATAAGGCATTTTAATTCAGTCCTCCGAAGTAAGAAACAATGATGGTTGACCTAATACTTAAAATTGGAGGTTTTTTAAATTTGTTTATAAATAACTGACAGTGACCACGTAGCTTAAGGTTGACTCTATGTCTGTTACTATTTCATTAAAAAAATATTTTCCTTACCGTAGGTTATAGTGAAATAGTCCGTCAATTTGATTGGCTCTTTGCCTACAGGGTGATATTTGAAAGTTATTTGAGACGACGATAAGGTCATATTTTTAAACTCTAATGCGATTATTAAGTTATCCGTCTTCTTATTTATACTGAAAGAAATAAAAAAAAATGTATACTACAACTGAATTTATTAAAGTCCGCGCGACGGCAAACAATCATTACTGAGAAGGACCGAACTGTGAATTGAATTTTAAATGGTAGAGCCACGCTGAAGCTATTACTGGTTTCAGCATGAATGTGTCGGTTCGACCGGGGTAGTACCACCCTCTCATAGAAAACCGACGTGAAGTAACAGTGCTTACATTGTTGCGTTTCGTTCGGTCAGTGAGAACGCCGGATAACCCACCTCCCCTCCCCTTCTCCCCCTTCTCCCCCTTCCCCACTCCCCCTCCCCCAAACACAGGGTGGCAACGCACTTGCAGCTCTTCTGGTGTTGCAAGTGTCTATGGATGGTGGTGATCACTTAACATTAGGTGACCCACCTGTTCGTTTGCCTCCTATGAAATAAAAAAAATGTAATTATATCAACGAAGCTTCTTACGTCACGGTCTATACTAAATTTGTATCAGTGTACCTAATTATGATGCCAGTTATTAAAATTGCATATGTGTAAAACCACGGCTTACAGATACTAGATTAAACATATTCGATATGTTACGTACTAAAACGAAGTTACGTTCCCATTAAAACCTGTGATCTTGGCGTTTACTACTTCAGTGCTTATGTTTGATGTAGCCAAATTGAACGTCAAATGGTCTATCAAGACCTTATTTGGTACTGGATCGTGTACATGTCTGCAGCGTCCGTGCGTGAAGAAAAACTTCCGTATGCATTTTAAGTCGCTTATTGGACACGGGTACTCAATGGGATCACCTTTAAAGTATAAAAAGATCATCATTGCTTAATTATATATATATATATATATATATAGGTATAAATAGATAGAGACAAAACAATGATTATCATCCTTCTCTGTTACTCAACCGACCTTTTTTTTGTTTAGTAGCTAGTTAAGTCCGACCACTCCCCGAGTCAGCACAATATATTCTAGGAATATATATTACAACTAGCTCTCCCCCGCGGCTCCGCACGCGTTTTTTTAAATGTATTAAATAACTATGGTATCATAGTTACAAATGTTTTTAAAAAAGCATTTCTGTAATGTACACACCTACTTACAATCTTACATTACGCCATCTACTGTAACATGGAACGTGTACATTAGATATGTGAATACGAATAGTATATCGAATGGAATGGGATTTATCATCAGCAACATACCTGGAACTTTAACCTACTATGTACCACCCTCAGTGCTCATTAACACTATATAAGAAAGTAATGAAAATTTTAAACTATACATTATCGAACAATATGTGTTAAATTGTTTATTATATAAACAAAACATGCCCATATTGTCGATATAATTGTATTATTCATATACGTTGCTATAATCACTGAGTTATGTAGATGCAAACGCGGTAAATAAAACAAAATGGCCGCCAAATTGACCAAAATGATAATATAATTCAAATTACATACATTTACTCTTGGAGTCCAATACAGTGCACGTCTCACGCGCTTGTTTACAGTAAACAGACTATTTTTATTAAATTCACACGAACGAATGGACAGGTAACAGTTCATCACTTCATAGTGTAAAACAAAGTCCTCTGGTCTGTCTGTTTGTTTGTTCGCGATAAAGTCAAAAACTACAGATCGGATTTTCATGCCGTTTTCACCAGTAGACAGAATGATTCATGGGGAAGGTTTAAGTATAATTTTTCAAGGTTATCTTTTTATTATCGGGGCGGGACAACATCTTTCGAGGTCGCTAGTTATCTGCTCGTAAAAGTCCCGTGAAAGTCGGTCCAACCGATTAGGAGATAGTAGAATATTGCGGACGAAGTCTTGAGTAACAAAGTAAAATAGTTTAAGTTACTTCTTATAAAGTGAGTTATCTGTCAGTGAAAGCACCGTGAAAATCAGTTCAAGCATTACGGATATTGCACTGCGGCCGAAGGCGAATAAAAAAAACCTAAATTACTTTTTATGAGGTCTGCTATCTACCAGTGAACACCCCGTGAAAATCGGTCCAACCATTTTGGAAATAGCAATGCGGACGAAGCCGCGGACAAATAAAGTACAATATGTCAACCGCTATAATTTCGGCTATCTGCCAGTAAAATTCCCGTTAAAATAGGTCTAGCCGTTTTGGAGATTACCCGGAACAAACAAACAAACAGACAAAATATAATAATATAGATACAATATAAAAAAAAATTTTTGATTATTTGTAGCCATATATATGTACGAGATCGAACCGTGAATGGCATTACAGTGTGAATCGAGCCTAAAGCTCCCGGTTACTAGGTTTTTTCTTGTTGATCGTTGATACCGTACAGTGAGAAACTAAATGAAAATAACTATGACTGACTTATCACCGTATTTGGCTACATATCCCATTCCATTGTTTGCTAAATATGCATCGTATATTTTTTTTTAATCAAAATCAAAAATACATTATTTAATTCAGGCACTACTAATAAGGTGTTTATCAACGTCCAAAACTACCATCGGTTCGGACAAACAACCCAGTCATCGAGAAGAACCAGTAAAAACGTATTTATATATATTTAAAATATAATACATGTCACAATCGTTTTTAGTGGATGCAGAAAAAGGAGTCAATTCTAGACATCTCCATCGTTCATTGTATCTATCTGAGTAACCGCTATTAGTTTGTCACTGTCTGTCGCTTAAGCGTGTCATTTTCGTTGGTTATCCGAATACAGTCTGGGTGGTGGAGACTTGTAACCAACTGGAGTGTTACTGTCATATATAATCTCATGTCAGTATTCTATTGTAAACTGTTGCATTTTGGAATCTGATCGTGTACTTCTAATTGCGGAGAAGCTTACGAAACTGGTTTGACAAAAACGTCTGCCAACGGATTCTCTATTAGACTTATTTAAAGATTGCGCTGTGCTTACCACCAGGGACAACGCTATTTTTATCTATATCTTCCTATACGTATAATAAGAATGTAAATCTAAGGTGTCTGTACTATTTCGATTATCGTAAAAAAATCTTACAGGTGTCTAGGAATAACTAATAAAATATTTCAATAATTTTTAGTAATGTCTGTCTGTCTGTTTGTATGAACACGTATCACTGCTAAAGCACTGAGTTTACAAAAAAACCCAGCAAGAAAATCGTAAAGCTTATCTTCGAGAGTAACTTAGTCTTTGTTTCATTAAAATCGGTCCACTCTATCAAAAGTTATTGTAATTTTAATGACGACGCGGCGTAAGTACAAGAGTAAAGTAGATAGTCATTAGACTTAGTACATTCAGACGACTTTATTAATTACTGTTTTATAATAAGAATCACACCTAGTCTTTAATAAAAATAGAAAAATTATTCTAGTAATATACTTGAATATATACCTTCATAGTCGTCTTTGCTTCTAGACCCTTCTTGCACATGACTGTTATGTTTCGTACAAATGCAAAAGCCAATGAACAGAAATAATAGGAACAAAGAATTCTTCATTTTGTTCATAGTAAGATGAGTACATAATGAGGTGGGACCACTTTTAGCGATATTTATATATCCTGATAATTACGTAATTCATATTCGAATTGGCACATTGCGAAACTAGTTTAGCTTTTCTATCTAATCATGTGCTTATTTAGTTCTTTTATTTTATTATATATTTATTTGTTTCACGCCTTATCACACAGACATGGCTGCAAGGTAAAACATTTTTGAAATTCACATATATTTTCATATCAACATGTTATCCTCCAGCTCCGACTTTACACTTGTGTAATAAAGTTATTAATATGCCGTCATAGGTATCCAAATTATTTTGGCACATGTACTATTCGAACGATTTTTTGGCACTTAAATGGTTACCCTTCATCAAAATTAAAAAAAATAATCGTAGGTTTTTGTATATAACCATTTTTTTTGTTATGCGTAATTAAATGTGTGATATTCATGTTGTTCTGTAAAAGAGAATTTTGATCTACATTCAATTCCCAAGGTAAATTCAATATTTGATTGAATAAGGATTGACCAAAGAGAATTCCCGCCCTGATAATAAAAAGAAAACCTTGACAAATTATACCTAAACCTTCCCCATGAACCGTTCTACCTATTGGTGAAAACGGCATGAAAATCCGTTCTGTAGTTTTTGACTTTATTGCGAACAGATAAACAGACAGATCAGAGGACTTTGTTTTACACATGATGTGATGTGATGAACTGTTACCTGTGCATTCGTCCGTGTGAAATTGATCAAAAATAATTTGTTTACTGTAAACAAGCGCGTGAGACGTGCGCTGTACTGGATTCCAAGAATAAATGTATGTAATTTGAATTATATTATCATTTTGATCAATTTGGCGGCCATGTTGTTTTATTTACCGCGTTTGCATCTACATAACTCAGTGATTATAGCAACGTATAAGAATAACACAATTATATCGACAATATGTATATATCGGCATGTTATATCTATATAATAAAAAAATTAAGACATATTGTTCGATAATGTATAGTTTAAAGTTTTCATTACTTTCTTTAATAGTGTTAGTGAGCACTGAGAGTGGTATATAGTACGTTAAAGTTCCAGGTATGTTGCAAATGATAAATCCCATCCAATTCGATATACTATTCGTATTCACATATCTAATGTACACGTTACATGTTACAGTACATGGCGTGCGTGTCGTAGTTACAAATGTTTTTGAAAAAGCAATTCTGTACTGTACACACCTACTTACAATTTTACATTTCTTTAACACATTTAAAAAAACGCGTACGCGAGTCGCGGGTAACAGCTAGTACAATTATATATTTTAACAGAACGTTATCAAGTAATAAAAACTTAATTAGAATTAAACCATTTGAAAGCAGTATTTTACAGCATTTTAGCGTATGCGACATATAATTAATTATATTCTATTTTTATTGCTTTTATATCTAGAAATACGAACAAGAACTAGTTCTGAGTTTTATTATGTGTAAATAAAATGCAAAAAAAAAACAACTAAATAAGAATAAATAAAATTTGTACATAGAAATAATTCTTTAAAAGAAAACGAATGCCCATTTATGACTTATTTGTCTTAAAATAGACTCCAAATTTTTAAGAATGAACAGTTTTACTTTTCCTGTTATGTTCAGCAGAAGTTTCTCTTATGAACCCCCAAATATAATCTCTCATGACGCTTTCAGTGACCAGAATGTAACATGTGTATCTTTAGAGATATTCTACATTTGATGATGCAAAAATTCGAAATCGTGTCAGCAATCAGATCGCCACAAATTTCGGCGCTATAGTTTGCAAGGAGACCTGTTGAACTGTCAATATAAAGGCGCCATTCAGTTATATGACAAGGAATAACGATTTCTTTAAATAAAACTTTCACGTCATGACCAAGAACAGAGTCTTCCTTAGTGAAAAAACAAGAAAATTCTTCATGTCGCTTTCTTTGATAGGATATTTGAACACCAGAATCAAGTAAATTCCATTGCTTTAACCGCAATGCCCATAACTTCGCTTTACTTCTTGGTAGATTTAATCCTCAAATGCATGTTGCCAATTATCTACATTCCACTTCTAGTACGTTTTATTGAAAAACCTGCGTGTATGTGTTTCCGAGGGCATGTTAAAATCTTAAAATATCTTATGTGTGGAAAAAAGTTGACATTACTTTTGCCGGGTGTTATAATATTTTTTTGTGGTTATTTTAAAATTTGTTACAAAATAAAAATCATGCATTTAAGGGACCCTTAAATGCATGATTTCATTACTAAAATTGTAAACGTAAACAAGTGTTTACATTTACATTATCTATTAATTACTAATTCATGTATTATTTTCGTTTATAATACAAAAAAGTAATTGCAATTTTTCTACGGTCATAAAAGTGCTTTCGAAAACGCACACACTCAGGTTTAAAAAAGTTTTTAAACGGAACTAGAATGCAGACAACCGGCAACAATATGCATTTAAGGGTTCTTATTAAGTTATTGAGACCTTTAGAGTTGATGAGGTTAAGATATAATACCGAATTTGGAATGTATGGACTATGGATACATATGAACTCTCTGATGGATTAGAAATAATAATTGATTTTCGAATATAAGAGGAGCAGGTAGAGGACATTATTTTGGATTATTTTGGCATATTGGAATGGATCAGTATAAGATGTTTTCTTTGAATTTTTACCTTTAAGTGGATTTATAATGAAAAATAATAATTTGTGTGCTGATTAGTTGATTCCATTCAAATTCTCGGTACTGCGAACTTCATTGGCCTTTTATTCACCTCGTTACCAATCTACAATCAAACGGAGCATATAATCTAATCAATTGACCCATATAATTATTAAAAATATACACTTTCCAGAATATACCGGCAAGAAATGCATGGCACTCTTGGAGTTCATTTTTTTGTATTAACATTTAACAGTAAGAGTGAAGTTTGCTATAGCGATAGGCTTCGAAAATCTAGCAATTTGTACGTAAATTATACTTTTTTTCTTACTTCAATAAACTCGCCACAAATACAACAAAACGAGTAAGCGTCTCGTTTACAACCTCTCGAAGCCATTTCGTACAGGTCGATACAGTTAAGAAATATGTAAAACTCTTTATACCTCTTGTCATATGCAAACACATACGTTATTATTACCAAAAAGTTAAATACGCGTTGTATACTTGTTTTAAAAAAGTTTTATTATAAAAGAGTATTTTACCTTTGTTTACAGATGATACTATTTAAATTCTAAATATTCTCTAACACTTGTCTAAGTTGACAGTTTTTATTTTATTGTTGTGATTTATTTTATTTCTATTTGCCGGCGAAAGACGTTTCATAATAAATGATAAATTTCGTGGCTATTATTAATATGGAAGAATTAAATAAATTACACAATTTTAGATATTCACAAGTAAATCATAACTACTACTATATGACACTATTGAGATTTGACAATGTAATTGACAATTAATTAATCTGACATGACACTGTTATTGGAGCTGACGCACTTTGACATATTATAGTCATATTATAAATATCTTATTTCAATAATGGACATCATTTTCTTTTAACTAAAATGTCACAATAATGATAACCAATTTAACTTAAAATAAGTAAATTTTCTTAACGAAGATTTGAACAAAAATTTTATTCATAAATTGAAATTGTTCGCAAATATCTGTATGTAGTGGAACGTTTTTGCATGATGAGATTGAAATGAACGAATACTATTCAGAGTTGCTTGCATAAAAAACTAAACCAGAGGTTTTGCTAGATATCGCTAAAACGCGCTTTTGTGATAAAGCAAGTGTGGGTTCAGTAACATTTTAAATTTTAGACTGTACTTAATAAAACTCATCTTTATTTTTGTTTTTGTAATAACACCAATAATGCTGTACACATTAGCGACGCAAGAAACACTACCTCCATCTTTCGACAGCAACAGCGCGCAATGGCCAACATCACTATCACTAAAACAAAAACAAAGTCCCCTCGTCTGTCTGACTGTCTGTTCGCGATAAACTCAAAAGCTACTGAACGGATTTTCATGCGGTTTTCAACAGCAGACATAGTGATACATGAGGAAGGTTTAGGTATAAAATTTGTAAAGGTTTTTTATTATCAGGGTGGAACAACGTCTGCCGGGCTCGCTAGTTTATAATAAAATAACATTTTTTTTTTTTCGCAATATAGAGCTAAAGATTTGGAATATTTGATTAAGTCTTTAGTAGTATACTGACATAGCCTTGACTGAAGCTTTTAGATACCTGTACGGGGTATACAAGCAGTCATATTGAGCAGAGATTTGTACTGCCCTAAGTTTACACTGCTCTCAGTGAGAAGTAATCTGAACGAGTATTGGAAATTAAGTATTATTTTATTTTTAGCTTTTATATTTTAATATGTAATTTGTTATTTATATTATTAATTATATTTGGAACATTACGCCTTAATCCCAAGGAGGGTTGATGTCAGGCAGGCGGCTTATAGTAAAAATTACGTTACCTTATATATCACAACATGACTTGCATGAAATACGGTGTTAAATTATTGCGTTGTCGCTGCCGTTGGGCGTATGATAATTAAGTGGGGCACGGACGTGAGTGGCGCAGAAGCTACCCAGGTGGTACAGGGAGGACATTATGTATTTGAGTGGGTAGCTGAACTGTTTGGTTTCGAAATTAAAAACGGTTGGTGTCGCTGCAATCGGGTTCTAAGTTTTTTAAGATTTTTCGAGTTTGGAAATACAATTGGAACCGGTAGTGACGGATTTCACGCAGACGAAGTTGTGCGGGTCAGCTAGTTAATTATATTTGGAACATTACGCATTAATCCCAAAGAGGGTTGATGTCAGGCAGGCGGTTGATAGTAAAAATTACGTTAACTTATATATCACAACATGACTTGCATGAGATACGGCGTCAAGTAAGAAAGAGGGTTGTAAAGTTGAGATTTGCAAGCTTGCAATAATGACAGAAAAGAGAATTAGCGAAAGTCTTACAAATGAAATGCATAAATGTGGCTTGTTTGCAATAGATGAAATGGAAAGGCACAAAAGCAAGAGAGATTGGTGTTGAGTATAAATTTTACAACTGTGGGAATAACGATAAAAGATATGAGGTCGAAATGTATTAAATAGTGAGTTTAAGAAATGTGTGATGGATCTAAAAAGAGTGAATGTTAGATTAATATTGGTGGAGTTACTGATAGCATAGATAACGGTAAACAGAATGACTATGTATACAAGCTAAATGTAACGAGACAGTAAAAAAGAAGTTATGGGCAGATTTTTATGGACATTTCACGTGGTAAGGATGTCTAAAAAGAGGTAGTTGTGGTAGGCTCGTGCCAAGAGAGAATGGAGGTTATGAAAAAATGCATGGGGTTTTGGGAGTAATAACAAACCAGGTGAAATTCGCATTCAAGCTGCCGTTGCTTTCGTTCTTGCAATAAGTTTCCCAAAAAGAGGCCAGCATCTAATCACATACAGTATACCACATACACACTACAAAAATTGATTACTGTCTCCTACGAAATGTACCTATGACCTAATTATTCTTTACAACATTTATAAAAAAGACCACGACAGTGTATATCCATTTATACAGGATATAATGACAAGTCGCAATAAGTATTTTCTTTTTTTAAATTGATCCAAACTAATTAAAAAATGTCGAGCAGTTCGATAGTTCCGCTCTGACATGTGTCTTCATAACAACTGAAAAAGCGATCAGTTTAACAGATCTGTTCTGGCTTTACATGGGAGCAGTTCACGGCTATATTTAAGCAAGACTTATTCTGAGCAGATTGTCACCTTGTATTTAGTAAAATTAAGCAAAATTATATACTGACTGATAATGTTTTACTTTTATACATTGAAGAAGCATTTTTAATAAGTAGATTTATTCACATTATTGAATATAAAAAAGAATTAATAAAAGCCGGCAGTAAAAATAAGACAATTCTGGTTTTTATTAATATTTAATTTTTATATGTGTTCAAATGATAAGCTAAAACAATTATTTAGTAACAATAGTCATATAAATGTGTCGTTAATTTTAGTTCATGATATGCAATCCAAAATTGCAAATTTTGTTTTCTATAAAAATTTTCATAAAGGTAGACGCTTGAATAACCAATGATTCTTTGCCATTTTCTGGTATCTTTGAATTCAGGTCGCAGTATGCTTTTTTTATGAGTGGGTCTGAAATTTAAGAAATAACACTTGATAAATGAATAATCAAAAACGTTGATTCTCGATTAAGGTCATCAGCGTTGTCCCTTAAAATAATTTGCAGTAGCAAAATGATCAATCTACATTACAAAACAGATTGACGTTAACTAAAATATTTTCTTAAAAAAAATGATAAAATCAATAAAAAATTGGATCAACCCATAGAAATATTTATACTAAGCGTATGGAGCTTGGTTATGAGAGGTGGGTCACTTGAATTTGCGATTTTGAAGTTGATGTTTCTGCTGTCAGATTGCTCTTAAGAAATAAGTAATAAGGATAACAGATATTTACCAATCGAGAACAAGTAATACCATATTCTTCTTTGTGTTAAATAATAATAACATTTCATGAAACGGTTTGTCCAGTTTTTGGCTAATTTAATTTTATGATTTATATGCTCTAGACAATGTTTAAATACATAAGTTAGTTCTAAATTATACTGTACTAGCTTTGTTCGCGACCTCACATGCGTTAATATAGAGGTATTCTTCAGAAACAATATGTTTTTCAGCATGAAAGCTATCCTTTTTATCGTAAAGAGAAAACAGTTGAATATTTAAAGCGTCAAAAACGTAGGCAACAAACTAATATTCGCATTTATAATATTAGTAAGAATATAGAACGAGAATTTTTACAATTCTTTGAAGGAAACATGAGGGCGCCGGTTCCATTTATTGTACATGAAAGGACCTGTGAAAATTTTTGAGACCCGTAATTCAAATTTAGTTTTAAGGGTTATATCAATCATCATCTGCCCCTAACCATTATCGGTTACAGCGACCGCTAAAAGAAACTTAACAGTCTATTTCTCCTCCCTTTCGTGTGCACGTAAATGACTGGTATATCCTTCCTTCGCAGGAAACGTACGCTCACACTTGGGACAGGTCAACACACCATTATTATAACGATATTGTATAGCCTTAGGTGGCGTGGCTATGAGTACTAATTCCACTGCCCGTACTTCTTTCATCCTCTTACCAAATTTGGAAAAACCAAATAGACGACCATACCACATATAAAACCAAAACTGCTTTACATATTCCAACACCCTAACTAACAACCATATGGTGGCTCTTATGTATTATTGGCTGACTGAATTAGCAGTAATTAATAAATATTCTTACCTTTACTCTTTCTGCCAAGACCGGGTCCTAACATATATTCAGGATCACTATCACCAAGATACGCATATGCATCAACCTGGGCTAGTTTAAGGTGTTTGATTTTCGGTATTACTCCCGTAAATATTACAGATTCTAAAATAATCATAACACTTTAAAATTTATGACTGTGAAGGAACCAAATTTTTTAAACTAAAATTTGCAAAACTATATTAATACCATTAAATTATTTACTTCTGTTTCTTTATAGGGTTGATTTGAGGGTAATAACTAACATATATTCAGGCAAGTATAGAAACTGTGCCTCCGGTTCTATGGATTCATAATTCTCTTTATCAAAAGCTGAGCTTATTATAATGTTCGTCTTTACGACGATCAGTGCGTTGTTTTCTTTTCTACCACTACCTCTTTATTGATTCTTAATAAAGGAACCCAACGTTTGATCGAAAGATATTCGTATCGATGCTCCTAGGCCATGATTTCTTACATAATGTTTCCTAAGATCACGTTAATAAAAATGAATTTGTGCGTGTAGTTTCTATGGACGACTTCGTATTTCTTGTAACAAAAATAATTACTTCTGGCAAACAATAATCTTAAAGATAAAAATGAGTGTTGAAAAAATATAGAACCTCATTTTTTTCAGCTATCAGAGCTCCTTTCTCTTTTATTTTAAGTAAACTAAAATTTATACAGTATTTCACCTTTAAGTAGACATAATGATTTATTGTTTTTTTTCAAAAATCAGTTCACCTTATGCTTAATTTCTTCTAAAGTTTGTAACCTAACTTCTTGCAGGTCAAATTTACGTTTATGTGTTTGCCTTTAAGACTGAAGTACCTAAAGAATTTAGCATGGTAGGATGTTTGCTAAATCCTCTAGCTAGCTACGATTCTCAAGTAATAAATTTGTCGTCAATCACCTGTTGGTGTGTTTCAGTAGCTACACTTGTAATCAAACCCCTTTCTAGATTTAGCATGTACACCAACTTATTTACCTTTTCATTTTACATGAAATGTGATTGTGGTCAAACGCTAAAAGCGTAAAAGGGTATTAATAACCTGTAAAAAGTTTCACAGCGTTAGCTCCATTCTCACGTCAATATCTGCCGCAAGGTACGAACGCTTGGTGACATCTTGGCAAGAATTGACAGACGAGACACTTTAATTTAGTGCTCAGGAGTATCGAACAGTATTCGCTGACCTGTCACTCCCACTTAGCACCAGGATTATATCTCTTTTACTAAATCATCACAATAAAATATTATTCTTACTGTATGTAATAAAGAAATAGTCCGTCAATTTGATTGGTTCTTTGCCTACAGGATGGTATATGAAACTTAATTCAGACGATGCTAATTTCAGAGGTTTTGACTCGAAAGCGATTACCAAATTATCCGTCTTCTTATTTATACTGAAAGCAATTAAAATGAATATTATAAAATTGTGAGTTACAAGTGAACCTATTAGTTTACAAACAATTAATAAATAATAGTTTAAAAAAACACGCACACAGTGATGCGTCACTGTTAATATCAGCACCTCCAGATAGCAGTATTTTTATCATTTTTTTTGTCACTTTTTACAAAAATATACATTTATTTCTAATTTACACTATTCTTAATCCAAATTTATTAAATTTTATTTTCTGTTTTTTAGTTGGATTTTATATGAAAGCGTGTTTTTTTAGTTTTTTTAAACTATTATTTATTTTTCATTTTTTAGTTAAAAAAAAATTTTAACTTTTTTTTCGGATTATTGCATTGTCATCGACCTTTGACAGGTGTGCAAAGTTTGAATTAAATCTGATCGTTCAAAGTAGAACAAAATCGAGCTCAAAGGGGTCGGTTACATACATACATACAGGTGAAGCTAATAAAAGCGTGAAAATAAATCCAAGATACAAGAACATCAAAATAAAATTATATATTTCTTAATTGTTGATATAGCTGTTTCTCTTCTTTTTCTAAAATCTGTATTAATATTATAAGGTTCAAGAGATTTTATTGTATTTGAATACGCCAATATCTAGAGATACTAGACAGATAAAAAGACCTTTTGGAAATGTATGGTATATTTATTTAGGAAGTCCCCTTTAACCCCTAGGGGCGAAGCAATTGCCATACAAAGTATAGGTCTGAAAATACGCTAAGAGTATATGAGACGCATTCCGAGTATCAGAATCTGATGCCGAGTTGGCCCGACGACAACCAAGCATTACTAAGAAAAAAAGAATTGTGAATGCCGATATTAACGAGGCGGCATAGGTCATGCTTTGTGCCAAACTAGCTCCAGTTTACATGAATGCTATGATAATTAGAATGGAATAAGAGTAAAATTATGAATTTTAGTTTATTTATTGAGGCAGGAAAACGAGAAGGAAGGAAGTGTGAGTGGATTGTGAAATTATCGAGAGTCGAGGCTGAGTCTGCCCGATGGCAAACAACCGTTACTGAGAAAGGCCGAACTGTCAATAATTATATTAACGAAGCTTCCGACATCACGGTTTATACTAAATTTGTATCAGTTTACGTAATTACGATGACAGTTACTTAAAATTGAACATGAGTAAAACTACGGCTTATAGATAGTAGATTAATAATATTTGATATGTTACGTACTAAAACGAAGTTACATTCCCATTAAGACCTGTGATCTCGACGTTTACTACTGTAGCGCTTATGTTTGATGTAGACATTTGGTATGTCAAATGGTCTATCAAGACCTTATCTGGTACTGGATCGTGTACATGTCTGCAGCGTCCGTGTGCGAAGAAAAACTTCCGTATGCATTGTAAGTCGCTTATTGGACACGGGTGCTCGATGGGATCACCTTGAACAAATATCATTGTTAAATTATTATCAAAAGACAGTGGAGAAAAGTTAAGAACATGTTCTTCTTCTGTTTCTTAGCCAATTTTCTTTATTGATATAAAACTTCTTCTGGCACGGTACGGAAAAAGTTTTGTTATGAGTTAAACTCAAGGTAAGTATGTACCTAGTCTTGCCAAAAATACTAATACAAGGAAAAAAAATATTTTCTATTGCAAATAACATTTATTACTTTTACAGTGTGTTAGTTTAATACATAAATATAAAACAATTTATAATACAAAAAGCTTATTCGAAGTAGTCTCCATTGGCTGCAATACAGTCCTTTAAACGTTGAGGCCAGTTATCAATATAAGCACGCACTCTTTCCATGGGAAAATTCTTCACTGCCAATCGTACGGATTGCTTTAGAGACTCCAAATTATCATGGCGTTTAGAGCAAGCCGTACTCTCTAAAACTGACCATAAATCATAATCCAGCGGATTAAGATCGGGGCTAGACGACGGCCAGTCTTCAGCTCTGATAAAGTCCGAAACGTTCGTTTGCAACCAAGCCTGCGTAGACCGAGCTTTATGACCCGGCGTCGAGTCTTTCTGGAAGGACCATTCTTGGTTATTGAACGTGATGTTGTTAAGGGGCTTCACTATCTTCTCAAGAATGGTATCTTGATACACTTATACCGATATTTTGATACCTTTCCCACAAAAGTATGGCTCAGTCAATCCTTCATAGCTAATACCCCACCAAACCATCTCTGAAGTCGAATAGTGCCCATGTTGTACTCTGTCGACTAATAGGGGAACCTTGCTTAGAGCTTTGAGCATAAATACGGTCATTCTGTTTGTTAAAATGTTGCTCCATTGTAAAAATGTTTTCATCCGTAAACCAAATTTTTATGTGACCTCCCTTTGCGTACCGTTTCAGTAGTTGTTTCGATTTTACCACCCTGTTCTTTTTTAAATTATCAGTTAAGAAATGACCAGTACGTCTCTTATAGGCTGCAAGTCTTAAGTCATATTTTAAAATACGCGACATGGTTCTAGGTGCTATCTTCATTTCCCGAGATAAAATCTTTTGCTTTCGGGACAATTCTTTCCCTTATTGCTTTAACCACCTTTTTCGTACGAACACTACGTGGACGGCCAGTTCTTTTTTTGTCACAAACAGAGGAGGACTCATTGTACCTATTAATAGCCCGATACACAAACATTTTACTAATATGGGGAGAGAGTTCTCTGGCGCACCCGCGTCCGCCGACATATACATTGTATGATTTATTTCAAATCGTCTAACAGTTATTGGCCTGTAACCAACTGTTCTGTCACGCATAAGCGTGACATTTTAGTCGGTGGTAGGAATTGTATCGCGGATACAGTCCGGGCGGTTCAGATTTATACCCGACTGGGGTGTTACCTTCACGCATATATAAACTCATGTCAGTATTCTATTCTAGATAATCGCGTTTTGCAATCGGTCAGTGTATGTCTAACTGCAAAGAAGCTTACAGTTGGATTGGACAATAACGTCTGCCAATGGATTCTATATCACCTTCGATCAATATTAACTAGATATCGGGTCGGCGCGGAAAATACGTCTCGGTAAATAGCAGCTCACTTGAAATGTGAGCTATTATTTTGTTTAGTTTATTTGAAACATAGCCAATGTGTTCCACAATGCCGCAGTGTATTCAAAAGATGCAAAAATAATACCCAAAAAAGCAATTTAACGGCCGGAGTATCTTACCTTCGCTAAATGCATGTTGATTAAGTAATATTTTAAGCTTTAAACTAACAAATAATATCAAATTTCGAACAAAATTACCGATTTTAAACCTGTGGTACAAATGTTTGGCCAAGGCTCGCCAACCACGCACAATAACGGGAAAAAGTATTTTATTCATTGCCTGTTAAGATTGAATTCACACTAAATGTTGTTTATGTTGTCTTTTCATTTTTGAGTGACGGGAGTAATTTATTGCTTTGCTCGGTTTATCGTAAGTATTAGATAATATTTTGAACATTTGCGACTTTATTACTAGGTGTCATGGTTGTAATTAGTTTGAACTTAAAACTGTATTAAAACTTTTTTCTCCCTTTCTTAGTAAATAAATAGCTACATAAGTATATCTACATCTACATAAGTTATCTACATATATAATAAGAGATTCCCACCTATATATTGACTCATCACGATATCTCTGGAACCATAAGGCGTAGCGACTTGAAATATGGTAGGAATATTCCTTTCGCCGAGTAGAGGTCAGCTAAGAACGGATTTTACGAAATTCCACCCACAAGGGGGGTTGCGGGGGCGTTAACAATAGAAAATTCCCATTTTTAACCTATAGCTCCTATTGACTTCAAATTTGGTAGAAATCTCCTATATGTGATGTAGAAATGATCTAAGAGCGGATTTTATGACAATGTTTTTATAATCAGGGCGGGACAACGTCTGCCGGGCCCGCTAGTCTACATATATAATAAGAATGTAAAAAATTTAAAGTGAATGTAAAAAATTTAAAGTGTCTATACTTTTTATATTTTTGTAAAAAAAAAACTGTTGCAAATGCCTAGGAAAAAGTAATGAATGTTCCATCTCAATCATACTTAGAAATGTCTGTTAGTAATATACATCATCATCTTCTTACCCTTATCCCACCTAAGTAGGGTCGGCACAACATGTTTTCCACTCTCACCTATCAGATGTCATCTCAGTATTCACACCTTTACACACATTACATTTTTCACACAATCCATCCATACCTTTTTCGGTCTACTCCCACAGTAGTAGAATAATAATAAGTCATAATGTATCTTCTATACATACAATAAAAATGAAGTGGCTGTATATAATATCAAAATATTTTTTTTACTGATTGTGTGTGAAAGTATACACGCAATTGATAACATAAATGTAATTTTTAAAATTTTGTCGGTCTGTCTGTCTGTCTGTTTGTTCTGGCTAATCTCCGAAACGACTAAACCGATTTTGACAGGAATTTAACTGGCAGTTAGCTGAAATTATAACGGGTTACTAAGGCTACTCTAAATTAGACTAGCTATTAACCGCGGCTTCATCTGCAGTACTATCTCCAAAACGGTTGAACCAATTTCCACGGGATTTTCACTAGCAGATAGCTAACCATATAAGAAGTAATTTAAGCAATTTTAATTTATACTAGCTGTTAACCGTAGCTTCGCTCGCAACGTTATCTCCAAAAGGGTTCGACCGTTTTTACGGGATTTTTACCGGCAAATAGCGGACATTATAAAAAGTAATTTAGTCTATTTTAATTTAGACTAGCTTTTAACCGTGGTTTCGCCCGCAGTACTGTGTCCAAAACGCTTTGACCGATTGTCACGGGACTTTCACTGGCAGATAACTGACCTTATAGGAAGTAATTTAGGTTATTCTATTTTAGACTAGCTGTTACCCGCGACTTCGTCCGCATGAAATTTAGCAAAAATATGTTGTTCATTGTAAACATGTGCATACGATGTGCGTTGTACTGGACTCCAAGAATAAATATAATTGAAATTCATGTGTACGTAATATGAATCATATTGTCTTTTCGGTCATTTTACTTTATTTACCGCACTTTCGTCTACATAACTCAGCAATCATAGTAACATATAAGAATATTTTATCCAAGTCAATGAGTACTATTTAAATTGTCGAATATTAAAAACTGCTTGGTCAGATATTAAGTTTTATATCTTGATTTATATTTATGCAAGATTTCAAGATGTCAGCGCATTTATTGTATACAATTCAACATTATAATTATTAATAGTAATATTGAAGATAGAAGGGGTCTTTCTAAAAAGATAAGATAAAAAGACCATAAACGTATTACTTATTATCAATATATTATAATATATTATACCATCATAATAACATCTTTAAGTCATTCTTTCATTCGTTCCTTATGCAGTGTAAGTGAGCACTGAGGTAGTTACATGGTGGGTCAAAGTTCCAAATATGTTCCTGATGATAAACCTCATTTGACACACTGTTAGTATATATATATCTAATGTACACGTTACATGTCACTATAGGTGACATGCGTGTCGTACTTACAATTGTTTTTAAAGGGCATTGCAATAATTGTACACGGTCTCACAATTTTATATTTCTTTAATACAATTTTAAAAAACGCGTGCGGAGCTGCGGGTACAGCTAGTTCGTTAATAAAAATAGACAATTTTTTTAGTAATATACTTGAATATATACCTTCATAGTCGTGTTTGCCTGTAGACCATTCTTTAACGTGACTTTGATGTAACGTACAGATGCAATAGCCAATGAATAAAAGTAATAGAAACAAAGAATTTTTCATTTTTCTTACAGTGAAATAGGTATATAATGAAGATCAAGACTTGTCAACGATGTATATATACCCTGATAATTACCTAATTAAGATTCTAATATATTCATTTAGAAAGTAAGTTAATTTATCTAATCATGGGTTTATTTAATAGTTTTCTTTTAATTGTATACACATAACATTTAACACGTATAGTTTATCAATCTATTTGTTCTACTTTCTATAATTATGTAGTAAGTAGCTTCTACTCGCGACTTCTTGCGCGTGGAATAGTTACTTTGGGCTAACGCCAACACGCAGCGAAAAATCTCCTAAGGAAAAAAAACCCGATGTTGAAACATTCTTCATTGGTGCTCGGCTCCTATTGGTCTTAGTGTGATGATATATGTATAGCCTTCTTCGATAAATGAGCTATGTAACACTGAAAGAATTTTTTCAAATCGAACTAGTTGTTCCTGAGATTAGCGCGGTCATCCAAACAAACAAACCCTCTGGCTTTATAATATTCGTATAGATTTGCATTTATCTATACGTATAATAAAAATAAAGTGTCTGTATGTAATATCAAAAAATTTTTTTATTACTGATTGGGTATGAACGTATACACGCTACTGATAACAAAATGCATATTTTAAAAATTTTGTCTGTCTGCCTGTTTGTTCCGGGTAATCTCCGAAACGCCTAAACCGATTTTGACGAGAATTTCACTGGCAGATAGCTGAAATTACAGTAGGTTACTTAGGCTACTCTAAATTAAACTAGCTATTAACCGCGGCTTCGTCCGTAATGCTATCTCCAAAACGGTTGGACCGATTTTCACGGGACTTTCACTGGCAGATAGCGGACACCGTAACTAGTAATTTGGTCTATTTTTATTTAGACTAGCTGTTAACTGTGGCTTCGTCCGCTGTGCTATCTTCAATACGGTTCTACCGATTTTTACGGAACTTTCACCAGCCGTTAGCAGACATTACAAAAAGTATGTTAGTGTATTTTAGTTTAGACTAGCTGTTAACTGTGGCTTTGCCCGCAATGCTATCTCCAAAACGGTTGGACCAATTTTTATGGGACTTTTACTGGCAGATAGCTGACCTTATAAGAAGTAATAGAATAACCTTTCTATTTTAGACTAGATGTTACCCACGACTTCGTCCACATTAAATTTAGCAAACATATGTTATTCACTGTAAACATGTGCGTAAGAGGTGGGTTGTTTTTTTTTTTTTTTTATTGTAGCTCGGCAAAGTGACTGTACTGTGCCTGATGGTAAGCACAGTACAATCCAAAAACAATGGCGACCACCGAAAGACATACTATCCATCGCCGGTCGCCGCTGTCATGCCGGCCTGAAAGCGACTCAGTCAGGGACAGCCCCCCCGTTTGCTGGATATACACCGGCTGATCCCGGAACGCGACACGCCCAAACGTGCCACTATGGCGGGTGTTCCACCTGGTGTACGGTGGTCGCGATCCAGTCGGGTACAGACACCCTACCACCCAACTTGTACTGGACTCCAAGAATAAATGTAATTGGAATTCATATATCTGGGAACAAAAAGAGCGGGAATGAATAACATTGGATCGAAAAAAAAAATAAAAGGGGGATATCTATGTATGTAATTTGAATTATATTGTCTTTTTGATCAGTTTGGCGGCCATTTTGTTTTATTTACAGCGCTTTCTTCTACATAAGTCAGTAACCATAGTAACATATAAGGATATTGTATCAAGTTTAATAAGCACTTTAAATTGTCAAATATTAAAATCTGCTTAGACAGATATAAAGTTTTATGTCTTGATTTATATTTATGCGAGATTTCAAGACGTCAAGAAGCTCATTCATTGTTTACAATTCAACATTATAATTATTAATAGTAATTTTGAAGATAGGAGAGGTCTTTCTAATAAGATATTAGACCATAAACGTATTACTTATTGACAATATGGGCATATTATATCATCATAATAACATCTTTATGTCATTGTTTCATTAGTTCCTTAGACAGTGTAAGTGAGCACTGAGGTAGTTATATGGTGGGTTAAGGTTCCAAATAAGTTGCAGATGAAAAATCTCATTTGTACACTGTTAGTATTTGTATATCTAATGTATGCGTTACATGTTACTATAGGTGGCGTGCGCGTCGTACTTACAATTGTTTTTATAGAGCATTTCTATAATTACACATGGTCTCACAATTTTATATCTCTTTGATACAATTTGAAAAAACGCGTGCGGAGCTGCGGGTATATCTAGTTATACATATAAACGATGTGGAAAATATTCTCCAAATGAAAATCGAGCCGGTGTGTAGTTCAGAACTAAGGGAATACACAGTTGATAAAATGTACTTTATTTTATAATTGATTGATTGATGGAGACAATTAATATGGACAATTCGACAAACATTAAAAAGGAAGAAATAAAATATAGAATAGAGTGGGTTAAAGGTAATAAATCTTACGTAATTAATAATTTTTCTAAAGTAATTGAGCATATGAAATTTGAAAATGATACCAAAATAAAAGGAAAAGTAACATCCTTATTCTATACTAGCGGGCCCGGCAGACGTTGCCCCGCCCTGATTATGAAAAAATCCTAGACAAATTATATACTAAAACATTCCTCATTAATCACTCTATCCACCGGTGAAAACCGCATGAAAATCCGTTCGGTAGTTTTTGAGTTTATCGCGAACAGACAGACAGACAGACGCGGTAGGGGACTTTGTTTTATACTATGTAATGATATTTTACTATAATAAAACTGTAACAAGGCCAAATCTGTGCATTCAATATTTTCCGAAAATTATAATCGGGGTAGACTTTGTTATCGATATAGAAGCCAAAAATAACAATTTTTGTCTGTATGTCTGTCTGTTTGTCCCTGTGAACATGTATCACTCTGTAAGTACTGAATCAATTTTGACAAAACTTGGCACAGTGATAACTAATATTATAAGATTACACCTAGGATACTTTTTGTCCCATAAAACGCAAGGGATTCTCCAAGATAACGGACGAAAGTCAAAAATCTGTAGTTAATGAAATTCTTGACGGTAAATTTTCTTTGTGCTATATATAGCAGACAGATTAGCTAACTATTTAAGCTATATTTCATCTCCCTATACTATTTAAAAAAAAAAACAAATTATCGTTGGGTTCCTAAACGACGCCTCCGACGATCCGTATAATGTACAGTACGTTATAACTGAGCTACGGCTACATGACATTTCTATGCGTAATTATCAATCAGTTAGAGAATTAGAAGCACAAAATGTAATAAGTAGCCTAAATCCTATTGTCATTTTTTTCTTTTGACTTTCAAACGAAACTGGTACTTATATATTTTTCGTTTACATTTATTTTATTGTATAAAAAATGTTTGCTAAACAAAGGTGACAAATTTTTCTCCTAAACCTAAAACTTACATAATAGTTACATAGCATTATAGAAGATGAATCTCAATTAGAGTTCTATCAGTACGTATGTTAGAGTTCTGTCAGTACGTGTGTTATTCCGATATTTGATAAAATTAGTTTTCTGAGTATTTTTGAGTTTTGAATTAGGCTCTACGCGAATAATAAACGGGCGCGAAGTTGAGCGGTACAGGAGCAAACGAAGGGGTAATGGGAAGACATTTATCGGCAATATATGTAGGTTAGTTTTTATCTTAATTGGACCCGGTAGATGATGCTCCGAACAGGTGCCAGCTGATTATTGAAAAAGATTTTTCACATACCAACTGGTCATATATTTGCGTGAGTCCCTGGATAGTTTGAATTCAGACATGGAAGCAGTAGATATCGCTGCAATCGGGTCTTTAGGATTTTTAATACAATTGAAACCGCTAATAACCGATTTGGTGCAGACGAAGTTGCATGGGTCAGGTTGTTTAAAAAAAAAGAGACCACGTAATAAAAATTAAAAGTAGAATTAAACCATATAAAAGTATATAAAACTAAATGATAAATAAACTAATAAAACTAAAATTATTTTAAGTGTGTTTTAGTACATTAAAAATATGTATGCGATAAACTTGTATGCCACTTCTATGTGACTTTCTATTCTGTCCTTAATTATATGACTGTCTTATCAATTTTCAACTGTAAATTTATTCCCTTTTTTCTGCAATTATTTTTAAATTTGTTATCGAGAGTATTATACTTACACGCATTCGATTAATTATTTAATGGCTAGAAATAAAACTGTCAGTCATAAAATATTTGGGTTTATATGTGACCGTTTTTTTTTAATTATCGTAAAAAAATCAAGTATAGTAAACTAATTGCTGATCTATAATATTCGTTCAAATTAGAAAATCAATTAATAGAATTAGAATGTCAGGTCAAATTAGTCCCAAAATAGTATTGAAGCTACAAAAATTCGCATAGACGTAAAAATTGGCATGAATGGTTGGATCACCATTATAAATGAATGCTGAAAAGTTCCCATCGATGCCGTACTTAGAAAACAGTTTATTCAAGGTCAAACGTCTCAAAAATGGGTATTACTCGTTTTTCAGCAGAACAGTAAGTTTTATCATAAAATTATGTCAAACAAAAATTGTAGATCATATAATTATCTATAAACGTGTCTCAATACTTTTTACCTAAGAGATACCGTTTTCGAGATATAGCGATTCTAAAAATAAAAAAGTTGAAATCTTCATAATATGCAGACGTTTCCACGCCACCTGCAAGGCTGTGTAGTTAGCGCTTTTTGAACATGGTTTCCCCTGTACGCCTATTCCACGGTCCATTCGGATTCCGTTTAATTTAAAACTATTACTTTATAAGAAATAATAGTATTGGGAAATTAAAAAAAAACTGGGGAAAATTATTCGTCAGATTCATAACCGTCTAAGGCTTCTGCTCCCCCTTGTTCTGCAAATATTTTAAAAACAGTTCATTCACCCCTCCTGAAAAATGTTGATGTCATATCGCAGTCATAAGGCGGAAAAAACCTTCTCATCTCCAAACTGTTTGTACCATACTAATATTGCAGGCTTAATATTCAGGGAACAGGTAAAGAAAGATGTGTTTATCTTGTTTTATGCTCTTTTACCAGCTGATAGGTTATGTTTTTCATTACATTAAAACACGTTCATCATCATCATCAGCCCGTAAAAGACCCACAGCAGGGCCATAGGCCTCTTCCCAATGTAAGGTATGGGCATAATCACTACGCCAATCTACGACGTATTGGCGATTTCAAACTCTGAGAAATCCACAGTTCTAAATTTTTTTCCTACATACAGTAGTACCACAGGAACATTTCTCAGGTTCAGGTTTCCTCACGATGTTTTCTTTCACCGTCAGCCGACAGTGATACCAATTTAACATTAGTAAATGTACGCTAATTCCGAAAAATTCGTTGGTACATGCCGGGGTTCGAACCTGCGGAATTCGAAATAATATTCCACCGGCCAAACCACTAGGCCACCATAACTTTTTACAACAAAACACGTTAAAAGTTATATTCCTTATGCGTAAATATATTAAAAAATACTTTTTAAACATTTAATCGCTTTAAACTGAATCAAAAGGTCGAATGACGAGATTAAATACTGTTATTCAAACTTTGTCGGTGTTATTACAAAAAAGTTAAACACGTATTGAACCCTGGCCTTAAAAGGTCTCATATTAAACGCACCGCGGTCGCTGAATGTTCGCCATCTTGCTATTTTGTCTCGCTTTGGTTACGTTAGGTTAGACTTGTGAAAAAGGATAACGCGAACTTGCCCCGAGCGAGCGCGGTGCATTTATTAGGAAACTTTTTTAAACCAAGTATTTAATACGTATTTAACATTTTTGTAATAACACAGTTTAAGTTTATTTTCTACGCTTTTACGACTCAACCGATCATCATGACATTTTGCATCGGCATTATCAAAGGTACAAAAAAGGATACAAATCAGGAAAATGTCAAATTCACATATTAACGTGAGCGAAGCGGAAGCAAAAGCTGGTGTTATATATATGGGTTATAATTTCATTTGTAAAAATATTCATAAATAAATGAAATAGATGGATTTTATACACTAAAAACAACGAAGAGCACTCGGTTTTGTCGTCAAATAAAAAGAAAGAATACTTCTCCGGAATTATACGTGTGAAAGTTTGGCATATTGTTTGCGAGGAAATGGATGAGTCTTTATATTAAGCCGGCGTCGCTCCGCACTCAATTTCATGAAAAAACTTATAAACGTCTTTAACATTGACGTCTGAATATGGTGGATACGGTATATTATTAGACACAAACCATCTCTAAGAAAAAAAATGTTATCTTAGACTTACATTAGGGTAAGACATTTGTTGTTGATGATACAATGAACGTTAACAAAAAACAAGTAATAAACTAAGTAAGCACGCATAAAAATAGTTTACTTTATTTTAAATAGTCACTGCAATCCTTTACTTACTCACACACACTTGCTCATACACACACTCCCGCATATACACAGCTATCTAAGTATGCACACGCACCCACACACATATTCTTTACACGCCAGTATAGGATATATGTATTTATTTTACTTATATGACTATTATTGCTGTTTAACTTCGTTATATTTCAGAAAATCTGTTTATTCTTTAATTACTTGGCTTTAATATAATGTTAGATATTATAAGATACTTTAACTTTATAAGTAAGTAATAAATAATGAATCTTGAAAGGACCGCAAGCCAGAGAACAGTTATAATACGTTGCTACTCCCGAGGACTGAGTAGAACTCGTATGCCAGAACATGTTCAAACCACATCTTCGATGCTCTACTGTAGAAACAGGTGTGGCATTGATGCTTCCCGTTACGTACTTAGCATAGGTTCTACCACCCTTAACTTTTAAAGTAACTGGTAAAGGAGATAATGGAAATATAGGTGGTACTAAACTCAGTAGTAAAATGGTAAATAGTTCATTGGGCTACTAGCCATGAGACCGACGGTATTAGTATTTCCCATGGACAATATCGTTTCCATTTAACTTGCTTAGAAGATGATTTTGTGTGCAAAATTTCATGCTTCTATACTCACCGAATTAAGCTGTTCGTTATCCGACATTTAGTCTTAAGATAAAAAAAAATGATTAGAAATAATATAGTAAGTAGTAACAATATAGTAACTATAAATAATAATAAAGAAGGTAATTAGTAAGTAACAGATGTAGAATTTGAAGATAAAATTAACAGTAATCATTATTGAATGAATATTTTACAGAAATTTTGAAAAATCATGAGTGTTTTGTTAACACGCGCTAAAAAAATAGATGTAACAGAACAAATGAAAAGTCTTGTGTCTGGTAAATCCAAGACGCTTTTCTCATCAGAGATAATCATTTTTGATAAATTTTGAATAGATACCATATCTAATAATTTTCTTACATCCTCACCTCACACGTAGATAGGTCGAACTTTCTGACTCAGTCACGGCAGGAGCCTCTTTCTTTGTAAAAAGCTGTTTTTTTAACAAAAGTTATGGGTTATGGATTAAATTTCCGTCTTCTTTGACGTTTCTGTCGCTATTGTGTTTGTTGAATGTGTAACATTGTCGAATCAATTTATTTTTTTAATATCTTTTATGAAAATTATATTTCGTAAAAAAAAATTGTGTGTGTACTTATGTACACGCGGTAGAAGTTATACTTCGTTGGCGTAACAAGATAAAAATCATTTCAAAAATTTTATCTTTCGCCTTATTTTACGTTTGTAGAAAAAACGACACTAACAATAGAAAAAGTTGACTATAGCTAACTTCAGGGTGTCAGTTTTTCGTGACGGTGTGCGCACGCATCGTAAAAATTTACTCTCATCGTTTTTCCCTAACGCTTCAAAAGAAGTATAACTTCAAAAATATATGCGATTAAACATAAATATTAATTATTTTTTATTTAAATTTTTTTTTTTTAAATATTACCAATTAACATGAACGTTCCTTGAAAAATCCTTTGAAGTTAAAGAGTGTGTGATAGTTGTTCCACTGGATTACAAAAGATTTTTTAGATTTTGGTAACACCCCAATACAAAAAGAAATCTGCTGTTAGCGAAAGCATTAAATTCTATGGCGTAACTGTTTACCAGTGAACGGTTAAAAAACCATTCGAATGTAATATGCTTATAAACGATACAATTAAGGCATGTAAACGTTTAGCGGTTGTGGTCACAAAGTAAACCGGAAGCCCTTTGTAACGCCATCTCATATCCTTGATTAGGCGCGGTACACTGTTGGTTGCAATTAGTCCTAATGTGTACCGCGACTATTCGACGACCGATAGCTTTTGGTCGTAAAACCCACTGTCCAGTTTTTGCTAAGTAATAGGTTACCTACCAAGTAGGTGTTAGAAATTACCTTAACGCCTACAAAATATTTCGAGTTTTAATTGTAGTGTCAAATTGTACACTCACTTTCTGTTTATATGTCAGGATAGATTACTATGTCATTTTGGTAAAATAAAAGTAATACAGGGCGAACGAGGCAATGGCGAAAGCGGGGTGGTAGGGTTTAAAAACCTGACTGGGTTGCAATCACTATATATATGTCGAAAAAGCCCGTCATAGTGATTCACTTCTGCGGGTTGCGATTCGCGATCAGCCTGTGCATATCCAGCTTTTCGCAGGCCGGCATGACAGCGGCGACCGGTAATGCATGGTGTGTCACTCGGTGGTCGCCATTGTTTTTGTATTGTACTGTGCTTACCATCAGGCATAGTCCAGTCATTTTACCGTGCTACAATAAAAAAAAGGAAAACCGGTAATTTTAGAGATATCAGACACTTATACATAAATTTAAAACTATTAGAGAGTAATCTAGTATTTGTTTGCTTATATAATACTAGCATTTGCTATATTTATAATACGAATATTTCGCTCAAATTAATGTACATTTCAAGTATCCCTCGGGACAGCACTTTTTTATGTCATAGTCGCCAAACGGACAGGTGGGTCATAGACACTTGTGACACCAGGGGAGTCGCAATTGCGTTGCCAGCTTATGTTGGGGGAGAGAGGAAGGGAAGGGGGAAGGGAGATAAAGAAAGGGAAGGAGTTGGGCCTCCGGCGCTCTCACTGACCGAACGAAACGCAACAATGCAAGCACTGTTACTTCACGTCGGTTTTCTGTGAGAGGGTGGTACTACCCCGGGCGAGCCGACCCATTCATGCTGAAACCAGTAATAGCTTCAGCGTGGCTCTACCACGTACAGACTTTCTGTATGAAATATGCCCCAAGTCTTTTTCTGTTCCCCTGACAACGAGTATGCAAAATTTCAAGGTGATCAGTCGTGTAGTTTAGGCGTAAAGGACAGGCAAGTAGTATCAGAAATATTTTTCTTTATTATTTTATACGCAATAAACGAATTTTGCTAGGGGAAAATCTCATGGGTTCGCATCACCGATGAACTCGACATGCTCGTGACATGTTACGCTTGCGTCAAACTAGCAACGCGTAGTACAGCGGCCTGTGTACATGTAATATTTATATTTTGTATTGAGATTGTGCAGCCCCATTATATATTTGATTAATTAATAAAATGTATACAATTATTGCTCAGAGCGCCAATAGATGCGAAAACCAGACCAATGTTAATAATTTCATTACACAAATTCTTCTTCTTCTTACCCTTATCCCACATAAGTAGGGTCGGTACAACATGTTTGCCATGTTGTGGTATATGATTTGGCTTAATTTTTACGATCGGCCGCCTGCCTGACATCAACCCACCTTGGGATTATTTTGTTGTACCACTGTATTTATGATTATTATTATATAGTCACGAAGTCTGATGGTATCTTTTAGCCTTACAATTTTTCTTTAGGCTTTAGCTTTGGTAGTCTATTTATAGTGTCTGCTTGAGCGGCACCACCGTTCTGGTTAAAAATGAAGTTCTTCAAGATTATGGTTTGCTTGCTATATTGTCATTTGTATGTAACAGAAAACTAGCCAACTTTAGACTATTCCCGAGAACTGCATTTTCGGGTTTTTTTTTCAGGATTGGTGGGTTCAGAGTTTTCTCAGTAATAATAATATATCTAATATTAGATACAATAAACCACTATAATAATATAAAATATGAAAACTATAATAGAAAAATAAATACAAATAAAATGACAAATCTTGAAATTTAAATAATTCAGACTATCATTAGTTTAAAAATTCAAAATAGAACTCGGTTATTGCATTGTTTTGAGTTATCGCTTCCGTTGGCAGTCAACTTTTTTTTTGTACTCAGAATATACCCAGTTGTTAAGTTTATGTGCGCTTAATAAAAATTAACAGCCCCACGATGATAAAGCAAATATTTCCAGCTTTTGTTTCAAGAATAGGTGTAAAGCCATTAATAAAGCCTTATAATTAATAATAATTACGTAACACAAAACGATGAGTCAATGAGACAGCATGAGTTGTCATATTTTATGTTTACCTAATAACTGTAAAGTAGATGAACTGTTTTGGTAAATTTACTAATGGATAACGTTTATAATTATCATAAAATGTGATCATTAGCACTGGAACTTATAATGTAATGTGTTATTTCTAGGTAACGTATAATTAATTATTTAGAGCATTATTCTGCTGTTCATTATTCGTTATTGCTATTGACAATGATAATGTCGTCAGTATTAACAGTATGAGTGAAGAAGTCAGCATTATGTACGGATATATTTGATATGGGGCCCTCTTCGCCGTTTCAAACTCGCATTTCCTGTCGCTGACTGGCTAGCTGCTCACCGGAAACTTCATTATGCGTTGTGGAATGAGTTACACAGCATGGTTTGCTCTCAGAGCTATGGCACGGGACTCTTCGAGAAGGTTCTGAAACGCAATCTATAAGATCGACAATACAACATAACTCTGGTGTTGCCGTTATCCATGGGCGACGGTAACCATTTACCATCACGTTTGCTGTCTTTTGGAATAAAAAAAAACTAACTGATAATGAATATATATAGCAGTTATTATCATAATCGATCTTAAGGATTAAATAATAAAAATGCTTTAACCTCAATCAGCCGATTCGGCAACACAACCGAACACAGCTGAATATCACATTTAATATGGATGGGCCGACGCTCTGCACGAGAATGACCCAAGGTCCCATTTCTCTACGTTTTTCAGAAGCCAGCTCCTCCGACATGTCAGGTCGAGTCCGCCAACAACAATTAGATACAACGTTAGCCAATACAAAAATACAACACTGGTATAATTACCACGAACCATTGTTTGTAACATCGCGTAGATATGAATAGCTCAACTGTCTGAGCGAAAATCTCCCAATGCCTCGACCGACCCACCTTTTATAGCATTCAGCCAATGTACGATCGGCGAATAACTTCGGCCAATAGCGTGTCAGGTCAATAATACGGACAGTTCTAATACAGTCTCTGCTAAAATATTATATTATCGTCTCATTATTACAAATTACTATACGATACAAATTAGCAAACTGCAAAATAACTAACAACAGCTTATAACAACAAATGTTATAAAATAATAATGTATTTTTTATTGATATATTACCAACCATATTAATAATAATAATAATCGTAATTTTATTTCATTAGAAGATCCTACTGCAAAGGAAAAATATTCAATTACAACATATTAAATATAGTTTATATTATGAGCTAAAACAACAATATCCTCAAAGCTATTTTACCTTATATTTTCACAAAACAACTGAGATTTCTTCCACCCCACACTATATCACGGGGAATGTATTATTGAATAATACAGAAGATGTAGCGCAACATCCTCCTTAATATTGCACACCTTAATTATACAGGATTAGGTGGAAGACATGGGATACTGGCGTAACACCTGCGTGAACCTCTTCAGACTTGGGCAAGATTACACTCACTTGAAATCTGATTGTGTATTTAAAAATGTATCAACTTATTTATCATTTGTAATGTTTTCTATCACGCTTGGCAAATAACTAAAGTGTGCCTTGTGGTTAATACAGTTAAGTTAAGATTCCATTCGCAAACAATGTATTTAATTACGTCTTTATATTTATTGTATCAAAAATTGTAACAAAAAATAAAACCGACTTCCGAAAAATCTACTTTAAAGAAATGCGCTAGAAAGTCTTCGAAATAAAATTTGAAATATATGAAAATAATGAAATATGAAATTAAAAAACTTATGAACGCCAGAATTCGGACTACATGATGAAAAAAATTGAACCATCACGGGACGCTTGGCAGATGTGAAACATTGATTGTTTTGTATAAGTTATATGCCTAAAAGAACAGACTACGACAGGAATCAGCTATGGCATAATGAAAAGATAAAACATTACAAATTTGTTCCATAAAATAATGACTATTTATTTATTTTGTTACATAAATATTCATTTTTATTAAATACAAAAATTCAACTAGGCACAGGCGCGGTGTGTTTGGCGGCATTTATCAAAGGGCGCTAGGTCGTCGGCGCGTGCCGCGTAACACTAGTATAACGAGTGGCCGACAATACAATTTGAATCTTATGTTTATACAGATAGGGTTGCAATTTTTTTTGAGTATTTCGTTAATAGTGCAAAGTTCGCGTTTTGCGTCGCCACGTCGCGCCAAGCCAAAATCAGGTTTACCCGCGCCTATAGATGTTTCACATTAGTGAAGACTGAAAATCTTAAAAAAATGAAAAATTTCATATGTGCGGATAAAATTGTGTCTAGCTCATTTTGAAATGTAACGGCTGATATGTATTTTTATATAGTTCATTGATTAATCAACCATACGATGGACTGCACAAGCTCAATACGGCGTATACAAGTGCAATTCGTCAAGAGCATGTCTGTGACGCTTCACTAGCATATTGGTGACGCGAACCCGTAAGTTTTTCTCGTACCAAAAATCGCTCAATGCGGTAAAAGAAGTTCTTGCTTCAAAGAAATACTAAAGAATGTATATTAATGTGTCATGTTAATTCAAATTAATCATATAGTTATAGTGTTTCCAATAACGCGTCTAGCAAAAGTTGGTATAGCAGCTCCTTCAAACACTTGCCGAAATAAATCGCGTGCACGATCTAAAAATTTCAGCAATTCCACCTAATTTATGACAAAAGAGAGCATAATTATTTATATTTTGCTTTAGAATATTCTAGTCTTTAACACGAAATGTATACGTTATACGCATGTCAGATTGCAGAGGGCGCTCGATAAGACAGGGGTCGAAATCCTGAGAGTTCACTGTAATTATATTTCATTACTTTATTTAAAAAATATAGATAAAGTTAGAATAAACAGGAATGAAATAGGTTATACGTTTTCTTGTTTAGTTATAACAAATAGTTTAAAGACAAAACAGCCGTTTATCTTCACCGCGACTTGGCGGGTTCAATGTACTTTCGGTGCCGAAATGTCGCGACATAGTGTCTGCAGTATAACCCTCCGGAACTCTGTATCTATATGTAATATTCGCAAAATGTATACATACTAAACTTTATTTAACCGCGTGAGTGTCGCGCTATACGTTTTTGCAGACATTTTTGAAGTGAAACTTCTTTATCGACGTAGGGAGGAATTTTAGAGCATGTAAAAACGTATGTAACGTTTTTCGGTTACGCGCCATCTTAATTTCTGTACATTTTTCCGTTACGCGCCATGTTTATTTCTAAAGGTGCGCTCACAATTATCAGAATCCGTTTTTTTTTTGTAAATATATTTTGTAAAAAGTTGTAAATATAGTGGATAATTTTTCGAAAAATGATGTCATAAAGAAGTTTCACTTCTTACGTGTGTACACTGATACACGCAAGTATTTTTTATTATTTTTATAGTCTAAATTTTAAGTAAGCCTCAAAAACCAGACTGTCTTTAAAAAAATTCGGTCACTTTTTTATTCTTTAATTGTATTGTATTTATTACATTTTTATTATAGAATTTTAAATATTGTACTAAATTGGAAACATAAAAAGTACATTAATGGTTGTACATGAATTTCAAAATTCTCAAGCTGTTACTTTAATTTCTATTCGCCTTTGTTGTTAGTATGTGTTATTGCAAAACCAAAGAGATTCTTCAGCACAATATAAATCATAGTTGAAGAAATGAATTGTTTTACATCAAGGTGTTAAAATTGGGAAGTTGATAAATAAAATATAATGTTCTTAAATAAAAAAGTGAGTTAATATGGTTGGCGATTTGTAGGCGATAGTTTCACGTCATTTGTCGACCGAAGAATGAAATAAAAACAACGAACGCGTTTCACTGATTGTGGCTTAATACATTACACTGTGAAGTAACTATGTTATAGCAGTTAAGGTTTTGTTCTAATGTCCTCACGCGCTCGACCAGAGAGTGACAGTTCTTCTTCTTCTATTTTATTTTTGGCAACCAGTCTTCTAGTAGACTATTACTGCCATTGTCAAGTGAGAAACGATATTACAAGTTTCTTGATATAATTTCAATGAACTAACAAGATGGCGGCCGTCTTGTTAGAACTTTCCTGGGAGTTTTTGTGCCAAGTCAGAATCCATGCTCCGTGGTATTATTTCCGATCCACGTCACTTGTACACAATAACCAAACTATATTATGTAAAGCACCACCAACATTACACAATATAGAGCCAAATAACGCAAAATTATGGATAAAATATAAAACCACTACATGGCATTCCAAGATCCCGCCAAAAACTCCGAGTGACAGTTCTCTGGGAAAAGGGTGGCCTTATGTTTTTGAAGGCCACTGAATACAAGTCCTTTAAGCGCCTCTCTTTTTTTGACGACAAATGTCGAGGCCTCACATTAGGTACACGTCTAAGTTATAAGACCTGTTGCAAACAGTTGGTAACTACAAAAGTACATAAGAAAGTCGGAATACTACATATGTAATATCACAGAATTTTTTTGTTAACTTAATATTCACTAACAACTCGCAGTTAAATATCCGCCTTAATTATCTATGGATACAATAACATTTATCAGCCTTTTTTTGAATTGCTAAATTATATATCGATCCTACTTCGTTAGTTTTAATTTTATATTACTCAGTTAATCTTAGATAGTGCATTGTGAATAAACAAACGAACAATCTAGCCAACTAAGTGTAGCATGTATAAATAATAGATTTGTCCCTGCATGTCTCCCTATTTCCGTACGTTGCAGGCACTCAGAGACACTAATTCAGAGTAAGGCAATTCCAATGTTTTACTATCAATCTACATTGTGCAAAAACAAACCGTTTGTATTATATAACCAACAACGTTTCATAGGCGGTTTCATCATTACATAGTATAAAACAAAGTCCCCTACCGCGTCTGTCTGTCTGTCTGTTCGCGATAAACTCAAAAACTACTGAACGGATTTTCATGCGGTTTTTACCAGCGGATAAAGTGATTCATGAGGAACGTTTTGGTATATATAATTTGTCAAGGATTTTTTATAATCAAGGCGGGACAACGTCTGCCGGACCAGCTAGTACATATAATAACAATGTAAATCTAAAGTGTCAATATTTTTTAGATTTTTGTGAAAAAATTGACGTAGGTGTTTTGAAATAAGTAATAAAATACATTTCAATCTTTATTAGAAATATATTTCTGTTTGTATCAACACGCATCACTGTTAAAATACTGCGTTCACGATAAGACCTCATCAAGACAATCATAAAGCATATCCTCGAGTAACATTTAGACTTGTTTTCACTAAAATCAATTCACTCTATGAAAAGTTATAGCAATTTTAATGACGACGCGACTTAAGTACGAGAGAAAAGTAGATATGTAAATGGACTTAATACATTCCGATGATTATATTAGTTATTGTATTTTTACATTAGGTTCCACGCGGACGGAGTCACGGGCTTAGCTAGTCAAGAATAAAGTATAATATGCCCTACCGTGTTATCCCCTGTTAAATCGCTATAAGAATTAATATTATTAGGTATTAGCTTTTGTTGGTGTAGTTTTTGTCTAGTAATACTTTTTTAAATTAAATAATGAACGTGACGTCATCACGGATAACAGCCCAACGTATATTGTTATGACTACAATATTAAATTCATTATTGTTTCGTTAACATACACAAAGGCAGTAGAAGTCTATTTGCACCACACAATATCCGGTGTAAGCCATCTAATTTCCTTAACACGGCCTTTTCTCTACATTATTTTTGTTGGGTGTTAAATGGACTGTTAACTTTCACAAACACACGTTCATTTTTCGATGAAACCGGTTTGTTAACATTCAGTGAGTTTTTTTTTTTTAATGTAAAAAGGTGTTCAATTTTGTTTTTTCCTTGATATATAGAAATATCACACATCGTTATTTCTAATACACTAGCAGGCCCGGCAGACGTTGTCCCGCCCTTATTATGAAAAAACCCTTGACAAATTATATACTAAAACGTTCCTCATCAATCACTCTATCCACCGGTGAAAACTGCATGAAAATCCGTTCGGTAGTTTTTGAGTTTATCGCGAACAGACAGACAGACAGACGCGGTAGGGGACTTTGTTTTATACTATGTAATGATATTTGTAAAAAAAAAATTTTTGGCAACTAATCATCTAGATTATTATTGTCATTGTCGAATAGGTAAACGATATTACAAGTGTTTTGCGATTATTTCAATGTCCTAAAAAGATGGTGGCCCGTTTCTTAAAACTTTGCAGCGAGTTTCTATGGCAAGTCAGAGTCCATGTTCTCATCCACTTCGCTTGTACATAATATTTAAACTATATTACGTAACACACCACCAATATTACAAAATATAGAGTCAAATAATACAAGATTATGAATAAAATATAATGACCACTACATGACATTCTAAGATCCCGTTAAAACTCTTAACACTAGATTAAGGAATGATACCAACTGTCGTTACTTCAAAAAGAAGAAGAAATGTTCTCAATTCGGTTTATTTTATAGTGAACGTTATCAACCGTATTCAATCTTTATTGTTCAGTGTTATTATTTTATTTTTATGAAAAATAATAATAATGTTGTGTATTTCTGTTAGAATAGATCTATAGACCTGTTTTTATTCAGATAATCAAATTTGATGACGAGTACAACTTAAAAAAGATCCCTGTTTGTTTGTTTGGGTTTAAGTTGTTGTTGTAGGTGGTAGAGCCACGCTGAATTGTACGTGGTAGAGTCACGCTGAATCTATTATTGGTTTCAGCATGAATGAATCTATTTAAAAATAAATCAACTGTCTTTTATTAGTGTGAAAAATCCTTCAGTTTAAATAATACATTTATTCTAGTTTAATACCATTAAGTCGACCGCGCCGGGTGACTGTGACGATAAACAAGCGACGACAATGCACGGGCGAACCCACTCAACTAAATTAACTCAGAAATACCTACTCACTGCATTCTGCCTCCTATCACAATGACGCGTAATCAGAAATATCAAAATGCTTATTTTAATCAATGATGTTATTACTAGAAAGCTGTAGACACGTTATCTACATTATATTTTGACAAAACAAATGGTACGATAACGCACACATACGTAAAGTAATATTGTAACGGCACACTGTCTTAGATAAAATGTGGAAGTAAGATAGCATATTCTCCTTGCTTATGACGCGCTTATGACGTATCTACAGCTTTTTAGTTATAATATAATTGATTTTAATATCATAATGTGTTTTTTTAATAATAATAATTCGGTACAAAGGTTTCATTTTCGTTTATTTTTAAAATGTTGAATTACTGTGTCATTAGATAAGCTTAAACCAATTCTGTATAAAGCACGGCTGTATTATTGGGAGCCGATGACGGTATCTCGTTGTCATAGGCGTTCACAGTACGGCTCTTCTTGGTATGTTATGGTCTTTCTCCCGTCCTAAAGGTTTTGCTATGATACTGTATAGCATATAGTAAATTGACCTCGATACATAAGCTACAAAATGTAGAAATAACTTTTTAAATATCACTGATAGTTTGAAGTATTAACCTGTTAACCGGGCAAGACGTATAAATGCGTCAGGCGTAAACAATATCGATTACGGGTAGGACATATGAATACGTCCTCAAAAATTAATGTGCGCCCTGGAACGGAAGGGACGTGTATTTCCGATCAACTATGATATTACGTCATCCATGCGTGTCTCGACATGAATTGATTATTGAATTGATCTGATTCTATACGCATAGAATCAGAACAATTTCTCTATTGTGAATCACTCACAGACGTGTTTTGTGTGACCAGTGACAGGTACATATTTACACTTATTTTATTTATCTATTTTAATTAAATGCTTACAAGAACATACAATGACTATAAAAATATTTCTATTTTATGTTATTTTTATTTCATATCTTTTTATAAAATTTTTTTTAGTGCTCATCAAAATGAATGAGCGCGATATCAGTGATGATGATGTATGTTTCAATGTACCGGCAAGTAAAAGAAGGAGACGCATTATGAGTTCATACATTTCATATATTTATCATTCATATATTCAATATATTCAATAGTTTATCATTCATTTTATGAATAAATTAAAATATAGAAATATGAAATGACGGTCTCCGGGCGTGACGTATTGACATGTCCTAGCGAAACAATACGCGCCCGGTACATGTTGCATAATTTGAACGAGAACTCCCCGGTTAACAGATTAATACAGTTAAACAAAAAAAAATGTTTTCTAAATAATATTTGTATAGATTTTTAGGACATTTGGAGATTTAGTTATAATGTTGGCGGCCGAAATTCGATCATATTTGATTAATTTTTATGTTTCAATACTACTGAGGCTTTTTTATCAAAGAATATAATAATGTTGTAGATTATTAGACATAAGCACCGTGAAGTGTAACAAATAGAGACTTATATAATAAACATTCCAACTCATCAAGGATAAAAAAAAACTATTTTCAAATCTATTTTTAATTATAGTACCACAGTTCGTCAGCAGATAGTAATTAACAAATAGGGTGTATCGTAAAAACACACGATAGAAGTGAAACTTTAATATTAGAGTAAAAAAAGTCAACGTCACGCGGTGTTTCCAAGCGGTCACCCATCCAAATATTGACAGCGCCCGACGTTGAATATCTGAACAATAAAATCGGAAACGGTGTGACGTACGGTCATATTTATTTGTGTTTCGTGTAGGGGAATCCGATACGCAGGCCCTCCTATGGAACAGAGGAATGGTATTGAATTGTTCGGAAATTTTTGAAGAAATTTAATCATGTCTTTTCATACTGAAGAAGTTTTATGCTATAATATTTATGAAAAGACCGAGATATCAAATGCAGAAATGAATATGACGTCTTTTCAGAAGCAGAAGATAAAAAAAGCAATTTAATTTGAGAACTTTGTTTAAAAAAATGGATATAATAACAATTAAGTGTAACGAAATGGCTTAGCCGGTTTTCTTGTCTCGTTAAACGACTAGCTTAAAGATAAAACAGCTCTTTATATCCCCCATCTCTTGGTAAGTTCGACGCACTGCAGGCGCCGAAATGTCGCGACTTCGTGTCTGCTTTGCAACCCTCCGGAACTCTGTGTCTATATGTAATTTTAGCGAAATAATGGCTTATATTAAACTTAAAATTTATCGTTACAAAGTGATAAAAATTGACTCGTTCAGCAGGACACAGGTAAGATTTTATTATTTTAAGATCTATTTAAAAATACTGAGAAGGCACTTATGAACAACCTAGTCATCGAGAAGAACCTGGTTTATCTATTCACCATACATATTTTTACAAACATATACGGTGTTATTACAAAAAAGTTAAATACATATTGAACCCTGTGTTTAAAAAAGTCTCATATTAAATTCACCGCGGTCGCCATCTTTTTCTTTTGTCTCGCTTTGGTTACGTTTGTTTAGACTTGTGAAAAAGGATAACACGAACTTGCCTCGGGCGAGCGCGGTGCATTTATTAGGAAACTTTTTTAAACCAAGTATTTAATACGTATTTAACTTTTTTGTAATAACACGGATATAGTTACATTCGTTATTGGCGAATGTAGCAAGAGGGGCGTCATTTCCAGACGTCACCATAGTTCACATATTGATTGAATCTATAGCCTTTAGACGTTACAAGTCGCTTGACGTGATGCTTGAACTTGCTATCTCGTAAGTCAGTAATGTGCTTTCATACCTTGTTATAAAACCTAACATTATCATCTAAAAAACTGTTATTGGCCTTAGTGAGCCCGAAACACGGAAAGACCAATTTGTAATTGTTTTTAGTATTTAAATTATGTCGGTCTTTTACTATATCCGGTTTATCTAAGACTAGCCGGCACGGCGGACGTTGTCCCGCCCTGATAATAAAAAGAACTTTCAAGTTAGACATATGCTGTCGCTGACTTTTTTGTAGGCATTATCAAGCTCCACAAGTTTTAGAACTCAATCATATATCTCTCATCATTAAGGCAGCGTTCATAAGAAACGTTTTCGTTTAACCGTTTTTTATCCGACTTACTTTGCAAATCCGACTACCACAAATAGCGCTTTTCATTTTTCGGATTAATATAGGTATAGCCTATGACACTCACAAATCACGTGCTTTCCACTGATTAAGGAATTTTCAAAATCGGCTCCAGTAGTTCCAGAGATTACCCCCTATAATCGTCATCAAACTCACAAATTCACAAACTTTACCTCTTTATAATGTTAGTATAGATTTTGCGGACTTACTTTGCAAATACCGACTACCACAAATAGCGCTTTTACCAATGTTTTTCGGGGTGATAGGGTGTCTGTACCCGACTGGATCGCGACCACCGTACACCAGGTGGAACACCCGCCATAAGTGACACGTTTGGGCGTGTCGCGTTACGTGATCAGCCGGTGTATATCCAAAAACGGGGGGGGGGGGGTGTCCCTGACTGGGTCGATTTCAGGCCGGCATGACAGCGGCGACCGGCTCACAAATTCACTATGTCTTTCGGTGGTCGCCATTGTTTATAATGGTTGTACTGATGCTTACCATCAGGCATAGTACAGTCACTTATCCGAGCTACTATAAAAAAAAAAAAAAGAAAACAATGTTATCCGTTCACTTCCTTTGTCCTGGATAAGCACTCCACACCGTTTGCTTCACTTCTTCATGTTAATTAATAGATCGCTGATCGTATAAAACTTTTAAAAATTGTGATTATATCTATAATAACTTAACAGTAAATTAAGATATGGTGTTAATTTTTTTTTTTAAGGATTAAATATATAAATTATTATAAGACCAGTCATGTTGTGTGTATCTGACTGCTGGGCTACGAAAAAGACGGATGAGAGAAAACTAAATGTGGCAGAGATGCGAATGTTAAGGTGGATGTGTGGTGTAACTAGAATGAATAAGATTAAGAATGAGTATATCAGATGAAGTTTGAAAATATCATCAGTGACAGAGATGTTGAGGTGTAAAAGGTTAGCATGGTATAGGCATGTCATGAGGTGGAATGAAAACCATGTAACTAGAAAAGTTTTGCGTATGATGGATAGTAGAGGAAGACCGAAAAAGGTATGGTTGGACCGTGTCAAAAATGATATGTGTGTAAAAGGTGTGATTTTTTTTTATGTCATAGCAGGCAAATGAACAGGTGGGTCACCTGATGTTAAGTGATCACCATCGTCCATTGACACTAATAACACCAAGGGAATCGAAAGTGCGTTACCAGCCTGTATTTGAGGGAAATGGAGGGAGGGGGATAGGAGAAGGGGCCGAGGTGGACCTCCGGCGCTCTCACTGACCGAACGAAACGCAACAATGCAAGCACTGTCACTTCACGTCGGTTTTCTATGAGCGGGTGGTACTACCCCGGGCGGGCCGACCCATTCATGCTGAAACCGATAGTAACTTAAGCGTGGCTTAAGCACCTACAATAACTATATTGAATACTAAGATAATATTGGATAGTTGAGAGTGGAAAAGGAAAACATGTTGTGCCGACCCTACTTAGGTGGGATAAGGGTAAGATGATGGTGATTAAATATATAAGAAGTGGAACTAACAATATTTAATCGTAGTCCATCCAGTAGTTTTCGCGTGATTCGCGCACAACAGCAGCTACCTTTATCATTAAATGTTATTTATATGCATATAGTTTATTTTTATGTAATGGATACATGTTATCTTATAAATAATTAAAATAATTGGACTTTTTGACACTCGAAAAAGGCTTACGATTGGGATTTATTAGTAAAATAAATAAATAAGTGAGTAAATTAAAATTAAATAAGTTGGAAAACGCACATAACTCTCGTATATTATAATTAACACGGTATCAAGTTCATAACAATATCAAATGCATCCCTTCTTCGGTTAGCGTTTACTACGTGCTGTAATTATTATTTATTGTTTGTTCTACTTCAAATCGTAAAGTACAATGTATAGACGTAAATCACCTATAATTATAAGTAGTAAATATTAATTCTGACATTACAATTTGAGCGTAATAAAGAATCTTATTTTGTAAGCTTTAACATTTTGTATTTTTTTATCTATTAAAACAATGTTAGTTAAAAACTTTGATAGCGGCTACTAAGTCGATTGAATTTTGATATAGATCATTTTGTTTTTTTTTTTATTGTAGCTCGGCAAAGTGACTGTACTGTGCCTGATGGTAAGCACAGTACAATCCAAAAACAATGGCGACCGCCGAAAGACATACTATCCATCGCCGGTCGCCGCTGTCATGCCGGCCTGAAAGCGTCCCAGTTAGGGACAGCCTCCCCCACCCCCTGGTTATCTAAATTGTGATCTAAATTCAACCATAAGACATTCATTTTGAGTTTTGTCTGGATTTTTTTGTCAAACACTACGAAATGTAGATGTAAAGATTATAAAGTATGACGAATAGAGACTTTATTATGACTTCGACTCGTCGATGGTAAGAAAAGGATTGTTTCCCATTATTTAATTGATAACTCTGAAGCTCATCAGTAAAAATCGTTTGTCAGAGAAGAAAAAGGTACTGACTTATCTTCACATATTTACTAGTACACATATATAGCATTTTCTTTTTTATTTAAAGTAAAAAAAAATATTTTATAATTTTTTTACGTTATGAAGTAACCACAAAATATACTCCTCTGATTTATAATATAAATAATGCTTTTCCATGAAGCTAAGCATTAATGATAAAATGTGGTCATAAATTTTAAATCAGTAAAAGGTACCAAACGCTAAAATTATAAATAATAAAAAAAATAAAAAAGTAACATACAGACTACATTTAATCTAGATAAGATACGTTCTTAATAAAATAATAAGGGAATAATTTTAAAGATAACAAACATATGTATATACATATGTAATATATCTTTTATATGTAAATTTCTTCTGTACGTGTGTATGTCACTGAACTCCTCCTAAACGGCGGGACCGATTTTGATGAAATGTTGTGTGCGTGTTCCAGTGGATCCGAGAATGGTTTAGATTCACAATTGGACCCGGTGGCGCTGCGGTTGATTTTTAGGATTTCTTTATTCAAGGCAGGATAACGTCCGCCGGGCCCGCTATTTGCATATATCATATCAACAACCAGAAAATTTTGAGGCCCTGTCTTACCTCTTACCATCATTTCATAATTTGAAGATGGAAATACCAGTAGATTAGTCAACATTGGGTAAATAAAATTGACTTAACAATTTTTGCTCAAATATCTTTTCTGTCTGATCAAGTATCAAGTCTGTCTATCTGAAACATCATAGTTTAAAGACAGTATTGACGCTGAGATTTTAAAACGTAAAACCTTTTAAACATCCCAAAAGACGTTGTTAAAAACTGTCTACAATACCGCAGTATTTATTAGTCCTGAGAAAATAGTACTGTTGGCAACCTTAGCGTGTAATAAATCTCGAAATAATTATTTTACTCTAATTTTTTTTTTTCGAACAGACTATACTATTGACCTAGCAAGGTCTTAACAGCTTCACCGGACTACTAAACGGAGCAATTAAGGCACTCAGCCAAACTAATTGTTAAAAGTAATATTTATACTTAGTAACTTCAATCGTAGTTTCTTTGGTTAATAGAAAGTAGCCTCCGGCATAACGATCTTTAGACTTAAATAAATATTTTATACAAGGATATTTTGTGTCTTATTGCTTGTATATAAGATTTATTTTTATATAAAAATCGGATCTAAAGAAGGTTAGATGTACACTGCATACAGCATACATAAATAAATGCATTGGCTTCTTTGTTAGAAAAACATGTTAAGGTTAATTGAGTTATTTGTAAGTTTGTTTTCATGCATTAACGCTGTATTTATTTGTACGCACGAGATTCGTTTTAAATTATGTATTAAATTGAAGTATGACTTACAATTAAATTTTGTAATTTATGTTGTTTATTTTAGGAGAAATATTTCAAAAAATATATATAGAGTGGTAAAGTATACAGAAGCTACAATTAAGAAACCATTATGCCTATTTCTTGCAAAAAAGAGTAGTACAGTACCCGGTTTTTAATTTGACATGTAGACGAAAAGAGTGAGACGTCCGACTTGTTTCGGTTTTGCAAAGCGTTCTCTCTATCGCACATATTTAAGATCATCATTTAATTTAAGTATTATAACTGTTCAAATAGATTATAAGGTTCTGGACCTTTAAAGTGTTAAAGGTGATGATTCTAAAATTGCGCTAAAAATACCACATGACTGTACAATTGTGTACAATGTAAATGTTATATTAGATTATTTATAGAGAAGATAAGCAACGTGAATGTTTGTTATTCATACATATTTGTTATACTAATATTATAAAGAGGTAAAGTTTGTGAGTTTGTGACGTTGTAACATTGTAGGGGGTAATCTCAGGAACTACTGGTCGGATTTGAAAAATTCTTTGAGTGTTATATAGCTCATTTATCGAGGAAGGTTATAGGCTATATCATCACGCTAAGACCAATAGGAGCGAAGCAGTAATGAAGAATGTTTCAAAATCGGCTTTTTTTCCTCTTCAGAGCTTCCGCTGCGTGTTAGCGTTAGCCCAAAGTAACTATTCCACGCGAACGAAGTCGCGGGCAGAGGCTAGTATTCTATATAAATAAAAGCTTGAACTATTTACGTTGGTGCCCCGCGACGTTGTCGCCAGACTGTCTGGCGCCGCACAGTCCGTCTTCTCTGAGTCTGGCCCCGAACTCACTACTCACCTACACTTACTTACCCGGTAAGAATTATTTCTAATTATTTAACGAAAATATTCAATTCCCTAATATGATTATTTGTAAACTCTGTTTATTTTTTATATTTAGCATGCCAATATAAAGATTACGTATAGGCAAAATAACATAATTTTAATTCCAACATAGAATTACAATATAATCATTACGATTACAGGCATACATTACACACATAACATATATATTTTATAATGTATTTAAATACAATAGAAAAAAAGATCTAGTTCTAATTACATGCTATACAGATAGTAATCAAAAGTAATGTATCATGTATTCTTACACACGGTTATATTTCCATTTTTAAGTAAGGAGTACTTGTATGGTCGAAATGCATCTAGAATATATATATCAACTAGCGGGCACGGCAGACGTTGTCCCGCCCTTATTATGAAAAAATCCTTGACAAATTATATACTAAAACGTTCCTCATCAATCACTCTATCCACCGGTGAAAACCGCACGAAAATCCGTTCGGTAGTTTTTGAGTTTATCGCGATCAGACAGACAGACAGACGCGGTAGGGGTCTTTGTTTTATACTATGTAATGATGTGTTATTTCATCATTATACAATCTAGGCATGCGTATTAAAGGATTATTATTTATAGTGCCAAAGGTTAGCTTGGTGTATGTATTTAAAGTTTCAAACAACTCTAGGTGTAAATGTAATCTCTTGGATAGTATAGATTCCAGCGATAGCTCGTTAAGGCGTGTAGAATCGGGGAGCGATGGTATCGGTGCGGGTGCACCGGAAGCAGAAGGGGTTGTGAGCGCGCACCGAAACCCTCCAGATATACTTTGTGAAGCCTTGATTACATACTGTGCCAAACGTGAATCGCCCACTAAGGCAGTACTTGGAGCTAACAGAAACCACATAATGTTTAAATTTAATTTTTATGCAGTATAAACTTTTGTTCGGTGCTTCGCTCGTACTGTTGTATATTTGACCTACCCTCAGTACATTACATTTGTTTTCGATGAACGGTACCCTGTGCAATTTTTTTGTACTTCTAAAAAAACTGACGATGATCGATAAAGTGGTTAAGACGCGAAAACGTAAGAAACAAAGAAACTCACATTGGCACCAATAATTAGTCAGTATCACATTACTAACTTTTGCCCGCGGTGTCGCTCGCCTTAATGTAGATTGACCTATCCTACGGACCATTCTTTTTCTGCATGAAAGCTACCCTATGTCCTTTTCTGCACTTCTGATAATGTGTTTGCAAAATTTCTTTTTTTATATATCATAGGAGGCAAACGAACAGGTGGGTCATCTGATGTTAAGTGATCACCGCCGTCCATAGACACTAGCAACACCAGGGGAGTCGCGAGTACGTTGCCAGTCTGTGTTTGGGGTGGGGCGGGGAGGGGAGAGGAGGGATAGGTGGGACCCCGGCGCTCTCACTGACCGAACGAAACGCAATAACGCAAGCACGGTTACTTCACGTGGGTGTTTCTGTGGGTCGGGTGGTAGTAACCCGGGCGAGCCGACCCATTCACGCTGAAACCAGTAATAGCTTCAGCGTGGCTCTACCACCTACAAAATTAATGACCTACTACTTGTTTGGACTATTCATTCAAATGACTGAAATGATCGTGGCAAGTCTTTTATTGTTGTCAAATTTGCCATACACTTTTCCATACGGACTAAGCAGCGATGATAAAAAGGATAACTTGAAATGAATAAAATAGTTGCGAGGGTTGAGTAGAAATAACAAAGATAAGCATAAAAAAAACTCACAATAAATTCAACTAAGCAAATAGGTTTCGTAAGATAACACAACTATTTTCAAGAGAAAAAGGTAATATGGAAGATTAAAAAAAAATGTTTTATTTACTTGAAAAATGATTGTTATTTTATTTTAATTAGAACATAATATAAAATTATCATATTCTGATATCGATCGTATTTTATTTCTATTAAAATAAACTTTTGTTATTCTTTAAGCACCTAAGAAGTATGCACTATAAATGTAAGAACTAATTTTCTACTAAACGTGTAAATACTATTATTAAAACATCGTTATTACTCCAAGATCAAGAATAACAAACTTATCTTAAGCATTTTGCAAAAAAGATATTTCTCGGTACAGGAAATTACCCCTTTATCTCGAAAGCTTACAACTGCAATCTGTTGAAGATAGCGCTAATGTCGGGTAAATTACACAGAGCTATGGCGCCGTTGTTTATACAAATCAATGTTGTACTTTTATTATGAAGAATCTGATTCTTGAACAAAAATATACATAAATAAAGCGATAGAAGTCTCCTGTTGTGCAGGCATCACGGAAAAAGTAATGGACACATTTTGCCCAAATTTTTTAGTTTTACCTTTTAAACAGTTGGTTCTTATTTAAAAAATAATGTACACGATAGCTTAATTTAATATGCATTTCAATTAAATTAACGTTTGAAGAATCTGATTTTTATAAGCACTATGGATTTGCACTGTGTCTCTTCTTGCCGGGGAGAAGTGGGATAAGCGGTGTGGAGCTTCTGTTTTTTGTTCTATACATGAAATATATCGGTAACGTAATAAGCAACGCAGACAAGCATTGCGAAGAGACATTGCCTCACTGAGCGTGTTTTATCGTCTGTATCATGGCGAGTGTTCTGAAGAGTTGTTTAACCTCATTCCATCTTCTCCTTTCCACTACAGAAGTACAAAATCGGGTACGCGTCTCCACAAATTCACAGTAGCAACTATCCTGGCAAGAACGAAGAAGTTCGAAAATTCTTATCGTTGTCGTACTGTGAAGATGTGGAATCGTCTCCCAGCCAGTGTGTTCCCTTCCTCTTATGACATGGGGTCCTTCAAACGAGGCGTGAAGAGGCACATGTGCAGGTCGGCATGATAGCACCGACTGCCGTTGTTATTTAACACCGACAGTCGCAGTTATTTATGGACTGCACTGTACTTTCCATCCGGTACTGTGCAGTCATTTTGCTGCCCAGTTTAAAACAAAAGAAAGATAAAGTCGTGGGTGACAGATAGTGATAAATGACATATATATATATAAGTAATGTTTTTGGCTTTAAAAAATAAATGACTAGACATTGTGTAATGTTCGCTTCATATCTTTAACATATAATAAAAATGAAGTGTCTGTATGTAATATCAAAATAATTTTTTTTTACTGCTTGGGTGCGAAAGTATACACGCTACTGATAACAAAAATGCAATTTTTAAAATTTTTGTCGGTCTGTCTGTCTGTTTGTTCAGGGTAATCTCCGAAACGGCTGAACCGATTTTGACAAGAATTTCACTGACAGATAGCTGAAATTACAGCGGGTTACTTAGGCTACTCTAAATTAGACTAAGTATTAACCGCGGCTTCGTCTGCAATGCTATCTCCAAAACGATTAGACCGATTTTCACGAAACTTTCACCAACAGATAGTTGACTTTATAAAAAGTAATTGAAGCGATTTTAGTTTATACTAGCTGTTAACCGTGATGTCGCCCGCAATGCTATCTCCAAAACAGTTCGATCGATCTTCACATAACTTTCACTGACAGATAGCTGATCTTATAAAAAGTAATTTCAGCAATTTTAGGTTATGCTAGCTGTTAACCGTGGCTTCGCTCGTAGTGCTATCTCCAAAACTGATCGACCGGTTTGCACGAGACTTTCACTGACAGATAGCTGACTTTACAAAAAGTAATTTAGGCAATTTTAGTTTGTACTAGCTGTTAACCGTGGCTTCATCTGCAGTACTATCTCCAAAACGGTTGAACCAATTTCCACGGGATTTTCACTAGCAGATAGCTGACCATATAAAAAGTAATTCGAGCAATTTTACTTTATACTAGCTGTTAACCGTGGTTTCGCCCGCAATGCTATCTCCAAAACAGTTCGATCGATCTTCACATAACTTTCACTGACAGATAGCTGATCTTATAAAAAGTAATTTATACTAGCTGTTAACCGTGGCTTCGCCCGCAGTGCTATCTTCAAAACAGTTCGATCGATCTTCACATAACTTTCACTGGCAGATAGCTGATCTTATAAAAAGTAATTCGAGCAATTTTACTTTATACTAGCTGTTAACCGTGGTTTCGCCCGCAATGCTATCTACAGAACGGTTAGACCAGTTTTCACGAGACTTTCACTGGCAGATAGCTGACTTTACAAAAAGTAACTTAGGCCATTTTAGTTTATACTAGCTGTTAACCGTGGCTTCGCCCACTGTGCTTTCTCCAAAACAGTTAGACCGATTTTCACGGGACTTTCACTGGTAGATAGCGAACCTAATAAAAAGTAATTGTGGTTATTCTATTTTAGACTAGCTGTTACCCGCAACTTTGTCTGCATGAAATTTAGCAAGATTTCAACTTTTTCTTTATTTTTAATAAGAGAAATAATTATCAGCTTATTGTTTACAATTTGACTTTATAATTATTAATAACATTAATGATATAGAGGTCTTCCTAATAAGATCTTAGATTATAAACGTATTACGTAAAGAGTTCCATAATACAATTTGTTGCGGAACAGACAAGCGTTTATTTTTTGTATAGTCACAAAATCTTAATGATAATAATGGCAATGCATATTAAATGTAATGTAAATGTAAATCTTTATAATAATATTTTAAGTTACTGTTTCATTAGTACCTTATACAGTGTAAGTGAGCACTGAGGTAGTTATATGGTTGTTTAAGGTTCCAAATGTGTCACTGATGACAAACCTCATTTGGCACGCTCTTTGTATTTATATATCTAATGTACACGTTACATGTTACTTTTAATGGCGTGCGCGTCGTACTTACAATTGTCTTTAAAGAGCGTTTCTGTAATTGTACATAGTCTCACAATTCTATAATTCTTTAATAGGATTTAAAAAAACGCGTGCGGAGCTGCGGGTTAAACTAGTTATTAATAACATTTATGATATACAGGTCTTCCTAATAAGATCTTAGATTATAATCGTGTTACGTAAAGAGTTCCATAGTACAATTTCTTGCGGAACAGACAAGCATTTATTTTTTGTATAGTCACAAAATTTTAATTATAATAATCGCAATGTACATTAAATGTAATGTAAATGTAAATCTTTATAATAATATTTTAAGTTATTGTTTCAATAGTTCCATATACAGTGTAAGTGAGCACTGAGGTAGGTATATGGTGGGTTAAGGTTCCAAATGTGTTGCTGATGACAAACTTCATTTGGCACGCTCTTTGTATTTATATATCTAATGTACATGTTACATGTTACTTTTAGTGTCGCGTCGTACTTACAATTGTCTTTAAAGAGCGTTTCTGTAATTGTACATAGTCTCACAATTCTATAATTCTTTAATACGATTTAAAAAAAAAGTATGCGGAGCTGCGGGTACAGCTAGTCTTTAATAATTATTTACATATTATTTCTATTTTACACATATAAATTAAATTGCATCGTTTGTTTATACGAGTTAGTTTCTTAATACAGCTAAATTAATTTTGACGAAATCTTTATACTGTCAAACATAGGATTTTTCTCAAAGTAAGCTTTTTCTAATTCTCGCCCTGTTCATCTACCACTCTTGACTTGGAAATCTGTTACTAAGCACTTCTAGAATTACCATATTACTATTTTAAATCATAATATCAATTCATCGTTCAATCGCAAAAACCTGTAAGGCATAATAATTAAATTTAAAAATATTCCTACCAGAATTACTATAACAATCACAGTTACAAGAAAAGCATAGATTATTGTAGGTTTAATAATACGCAGAATTTCATCTTAATAAACTCGTCTAGCACATATAATTGAAAATAATTAGTTGACCGCTAATTAAACCACTCGCAAGCCTTATAGATACCCAAATATGATTCAACGTGTTAATAGCGGTTGGACATGCGAACAATATTTTTAAATACCAGTTTTTTTCAGAAAAGTAGAACAATGTATAACCTTTTCAATCAAATATTACGCCTTTGTATTACACTGAAGAATGTGTTTCATGCATATCTGCAAAACTTGGATAAACTAAATTTTTAAAATCACAGCTGCACAGGTATAATTTGTGATACTAGAAATAAATACGAAAAGTTTTTTAAGATGCATTATTAAATTATACAGTGAAGTGTCTATGTTTTTTTTTTCGAACTGATTACGCTATTTGCCTAGTAAGGCCTTAACGGCTTCACTGGACTACAAGTTTCTAAGCAAATTACCGATTTGCTGGATAATAACTTTAAGAATCATGCCAGTCAGGTTTTACAGTCCACGCCAAACTTTTTGGCCACTCTGAATATAGCCGTAAGATCAGGATTCCACATAATATCGTCAAGAGATAATTCATACAGAATTTAATACAGAACTAAGTTCAACAAATTACAGGAATTTAAAATTGGCATTCATTTACTCCCGAATGTGCTCTGTATTACACTTACAATAAAATGCATATTTGTACATAAATTTGTGTTCATCGCAACTATATTCAAAGTGGTATAAATTTGGCAAAGAATAAATAAACGATATATCATACTGTCTCACTGATATATCAACGCACGGCCTAGACCACTGGGGCCTAGGACCGTAAAATATGCATGTAGGTTCCCTTCGTAGGTGAGAAGTAATTCATTATTTTCACTGTACTCTTTAATGTACGAATTTTGTTGTTACAGAATCAATGACACAGATGAGGTGGCGACCGTGACCACCAGCATCTCCACGATGCGCCAATGTTCGCTCTTGCTACTTACTCTTCTATGCGCTACTGTCAAAGGTAAATATTTCGTTATAATGATTATACTATGTATATAAATAAAAATCAATTGACGTATGTATGTACGCGCATAATTTCAGAACAGCTTCATCTATTTGAGAAATTCTTTTTTGATCTGTTTGTAATTGTCAGGATAGAGTTTGTATGAAAGGAATAGGTTTAAATATACAAAGAATTTGGTTTATAAAATACTCCTATAAAAAAGTGTGTGAGCGAGAAAGAAAAGACTGGAAATGAAGAATTTGGTTTATAAAATATATCTATAAAAAGTGTGTGAGTGAGAAAGAAAAGGCTGGGAATGAAGAATTCGGTTTATAAAATATATCTATAAAAAGTGTGTGAGTGAGAAAGAAAAGACTGGGAATGAAGAATTTGGTTTATAAAATATATCTATAAAAAGTGTGTGAGTGAGAAAGAAAAGATTGGGAATGAAGAATTCGGTTTATAAAATATATCTATAAAAAGTGTGTGTGATCTTTAAAAACGTTGCCAAAATGAACAAATCGACGTTTAGTTATCCAGTTACAATATCGTTTCATTACATAACACAATATACGACATATTGTAAATGGAAATTTTGTTCAGATTTTTTTTTTTTTTATATCATACGAGGCAAACGGACATGTGGGTCACCTGATGTTAAGTGATCACCACCGTCCATAGACACTTGCAACAGCAGGGGAGTCGCAAGTGCGTTGCCAACCTGTATTGGGGGAGAGTGGGAGTAAGGGAAAGGGGAAAGGGAGGGGAGATGGGACCTCCGGCGCTCTCACTGACCGAACGAAACGCAACAATGCAAACAAGCACTGTTACTTCACGTCGGTTTTCTATGAGAGGGTGGTACTAACCCGGTCGAGCCGACCCATTCATGCTGAAACCATTAATAGCTTCAGCGTAGCTCTACCACCTACACCCATGCAAGAAAAGCGGGTAACTTGTCAAAAATATAAACTACAGATTATTATAAGCCTATCTGACAGTACTGTGCCATCAAGCGTATGTCAATCCATCACTGATCGCCGCAATTATGCCGACCTGCTATTTTCTCAACCGCTAGGTATAGACAGACTGATCTGAACTAAAATAGAGTTACTTCTTTAATACTTTATAGATTTTAGCATCTGATCGTTCATCTGATGTTAAATAAAAATATAGTCTAAGATGATAAACACGCTAATCCTGAAGGACTGACTTTAAAGTGCATTTGTCGAAACACATATATAGGAACAGACAGATGGATCTCTGTGACGGATTTACCATGATCTGTATGGTGTTAGCGATCTAGTCGGTACAAGATTGTACCAAGTGTTATTTAATATACACAAGTTGTAGTTCGGTAAAGCTCTTAAGGTCTTGCTAGGCCAATAGGGTAGTCATGGTTCAAAAAACAATTATACAATATGTGGTAAATCATTTTTAATACTAATGCTAGAATAAATCCAATGCTTATTATATTTTGATAATTAAATTTATCATACAATTTTACAGACATCGCAGGTAGCTGGGAAGAATGGTGGACGTACGATGGAATATCAGGTCAGTTTTATTTATCTGTTTAATTATAATTAGCCACTAGATGGGGCTAGGCTATAGGTATAGGTTTCCTTCGTCGTCAGCCATATTACCAATTGAAATTGCTATCTGTACGCGAACTCAGAAAAATTAGTCGGCACATGCCGAGGCTCACACTTGCGAACATGCAATTAACATTCCACTGTTCAGAGCACTCGACTGTTACAACTTGAAAAACAATAGAATAACCAAATATTTAAAACTAGCGGGCCCGGCGGACGTTGCCCCGTCCTGATTATAAAAAAAATCCTAGACAAATTATCTACTAAAACGTTCCTCGTGAATCACTTTATCCACTGGTGAAAACCGCATGAAGATCCGTTCAGTAGTTTTTGAGTCTATCGCGAACAGACAGACGCGGTAGGGGACTTTGTTTTATACCATGTAATGATGTGTAGCCGTATTATAATTTGGTCCCCCTACCCCTATACTAAATATTAACATAGTAAGTGATTATTTGTACTTGACCAACAAAATACATCATTTCATTTCAATGGGTGATTACATTTAACTAATCTTTTTTGTACAACAAAATTACTATACATATTTCTTTGAAATACTATATAGAAATACCGGCACAGACTCGACTAATACAGCATTAACTTCTATGACGTCATCAGAAATAATATAACCCTCAAAATCCACAAGGAATCTGTAAGGTTATCCACATGTCCGCGTAATGACACCCCGGTAATGATCATAGATACCATCTTAATGATAGTGCGCGTTCACCCGTATCATTATATGGGTAGTAAATGTACGAACAAACTACAGTCTGACCTAGTTATATATAATTTACACCTAATACATTTTAAACGAAATAATAAACTTCCTTGAAGCTTCATGTAGTTATCACAGTTAATTTAAGAGGTAATTATAAAAAAAAAGAATAGAATTGTTCAAATCGTTTTTCTCATCCATGCTTTTATTTATTGCACGCGAAATAAAATTATAAAAAAAAAAATCGTGGCAGTCATAAGAATTGCCGACAGAAGTGAAAACTTAAAAGAATGGAATTAATTTTTTAAATCAACCATTGTTTGATTTATTTAAATCTCATAATTTGTAATTTGAATTTATTAACATTTAATACGTTTCTATACTGTTTATTAATTAATCAAACGTATAATTGGCTGCACACAAGTTCGATACAAAATATCAATTTTACATGTACACAGGCCGCTATACTACTTGTCACTAGTCTGGCGGAAGTTAGTTACGAGCATGCTGAGGACATTGGCGTCGCGTCACTAGCATGTAAAGGTCATCGGTGACGCGAACCCACAATTTTTTCTCCTACCCAAAAAAATCGTTCAACGCAGCTAAAGAGGTTTTCACTTCAAAAATTATAATAATTCTCACATTTAACCTAAAAAATATTTTATTGTTAGTGTGTTTGTATAGGATGCTTGTGATTTAGTCACTCAAAATATTCGTGTCCTAAGAGTTCTTTTCTTATAGATATATAGTGATACCAGGTTACCTCTGGTTTACTTTAGCTGGATAAAATCCGCAACGGACACATGTGAAACCGCATACGGATGCACGACATAGCCGACAAGACACAAGATAGTAGCTTGAGATAGTATGGTCACATTAAAAGAAAGCCACAAGATTATCCAGTGAATTTGGCACTACAACTCTTCCTTCAAGATCCAGAGGTAGGCCCCAAACAAATTGGAAAGGTGTAGTTATAAAAGACAAGGAGTCCAAAGTGTCTGAAAGTGACGTCACAGACAGAGCGACGGGGGAAAAAATACGGAAGTCTAACCCCGCCACCTTCTTTTTCTTTGTCCACCCTTTTTCTGTTGCTTGGGATCGGGTCTTCTCATATTTTGCGCCAAACCAATCTATCTTGGGTTGTCAATTCTTGTAACTGGGCTTTCTTGAGGTCTTTTGCAATATTTGACCACAATGATGAAGGTAGACGGCCTCTACTCCTTTTCCGTTTATAGACAGGAAGAGAGAGAGAGGTAACCTTTGGTTTATGTGGAGTGTACGCGCGCGGAATGCTAATATTCAAGGGTTTTTGAATAGCTCGAAACACCAAAAGTCCTATTTCGCCAAACAATTATCATCAATTAATAATCAAACATCATATCAAAGATGTGATAAAACTACATACAACTAAGGTACAAGTCACATGATAAAGATATCCTGCTTCTCATGATCTTATGGTTACACTACGCATTACGCACAATTCAATAAACCGTAATGACCAAATTTTGCGGTGTCCCGAATTTCCATTGAATGTTGTACCGTTCCACTATATAACTAAGGGTTGAATAGCCTTTTCCATTCGAGTAGCGTTTCGATCTGAGATTCTGGTTAATGTCTACGCGAAACTCTTTAGACGCTCGTCAAATATAATAGAGAGGAAATCAGATGTTAGTGTTTTGATACCTTAGTGAAGAGTGGAGTTATCTATATAAATAAACATCAATTGCCGAGAATATATGCATGGGCATCATTTTAGTACGGCTGTACTTTTTGTTTTCTTCCAGTTTGTTGTTTTCCCACAAATATAGTTGGAATTAGGAATATAATGGGAGAGAGAGATGATTGCAATTTGAAACAAGTCATTGCCCTTTCCCTTGACGCGTTGAATGAGTATTATATAAAAAGGTCCCAAAGATTAATCAGTAAAGATTTCGGTGCAAGTCAGACAGAGGGTCGTGATAATTTCAAAGTCAGTTAAATGTTTGAAATTAATGACTACATGTTTTTTTTTTAATATTACACGATTTCATAGCAGACCCTTTGCCCATTAAGCACAAAAGATCGAAGAGAATTACACATTAGAGCATTATATGCCCTGGTCCCTTCGTATCAAATCTGGGATAATCTTGAAGCAGATGTTCAAAGTTTTGTACAGATATGTTACCTGTACTTATTTATACGTTATATAGATGTGTTTCTATTTGGCTAATTCATTTCATTGTCGTGTTTGTAATTATCAGGGCATGGTTCTTATTATAGAAAATTTTTGAGAGCTCTTCAAAATATTAACTGAATCAACAGATTTATGTTAAGTTGTATTTCATTACACGGTCGTACTGTCTCGGGAAGATTTGAACTCAATTTCCTCATATTTACCTACGTAGTTCTTAGAAATAAGTTCTTATTTTGTAGAATTCATATTGGTAAGGAGAAATGTAGATAAAGTTGTCTTTTCATCCTTTCGTGACAATGTAACATAAAATGTTATCAAGGTAAACTTAGAATGGGACTGATTCTTAAATGCAGCTGCAGAAATATATCTATAGTTGCTTTACGAGATGGTGAACTTGAGAATAGTGGCTACTTCAGCGAACATAAGAAAGGAAACTATAACTATGCTCTAAACTATTTTCGTCACAATGTTCTCTTTCACCAATAACTCAGGTTCCTAGTATTATAGGAACGTACATCAATCGACACGTTGATCGAATAAGTTTTTACTGAGACACTATCGCTTTAAAAATAAATAATAGAAATATATTCGTCTTTTTATTATATTATAACGAAACGTTTGTATTATTTTCTAAACTTCACAGATTTGAGCGTTTGACAATGTGGTGGATGGTAAACGAGTTAAATCTAGACTGGTATTCAATTGCAGATGCTGGAACACACCTATATACCTATCTTTAATATAAATAGCTAACTAAACGGGCTTAGAAAAGTCCTACCATCACGCTATGGCTTCATCACCGAAATTTGTCATGTTTTTCATTACCGAAAATTCCAGCTCATTCGCAAGGATTCGAACCCACCGAAATTGGCATGGTATCTGAACACGCTAACTACTGAGCCGGCATCGCTTTTAACAATATAACAATATGTTATTAAATCAACATTGAGTTCGTAGATGGTATACGTTGAACTTAGTTTGAAGACTCGCACCTAAATGTAATTGCTGGGACATAGACATTTAACCTAGAGCGTACTCTGGATGGAAGAGCATTAACTCTAACTACTAGATAGCATCCAAAAGTAATACGACCCAGGAACCTTTCCTTTAAAATTTTTGTTTATTCCCAGGTCCCGGATTTTGGGGTCTAATAAACCCGCAATGGAGTATGTGCAATAAAGGGAGACGTCAGAGCCCAGTGAACGTAGAACCGGAGAAGCTACTTTTCGATCCTTGGTTACGGGACATTCAGTTCGACAAACATAAGGTAATTCATAAGCTATTTCTTAGCCATACTAATCTCTCTATCTTACTAAATGAAAATCTTTATCATTAAACTTATGGTTCCAATGTGAAATATTATTAACGTATATTTATTTTAAATGAGAGTTTTTTTTTTCTGCAGACTCTCGGTCCGCACCATTTTTTTGCTATCGCTTTATTTAAGTGTAACTTAAAAATCGTATCTGTGAGCATCTATTGGGTGTTTTTTTTAAATATATTTATTTTTATTTTTATTGTTATTTTTTATATATATATTTATTTCTTTGTTTCTATGATTTCATTTAAGTATTATTCTAAATTAAATCACACATCGTAAATTACAAGAAGGCCCCGATTTCCGCACCTCATCTGTACAGAAACAGCGAGAAAATTAGAGGTAATTTCCGATTTTGTAATTTATATAGCTGTTAGAAAAATAATGTTGCTTATCGTCCAATCAATCTGTGCCCGAACAATTTGAATAAACGGAAATCAAACCAGGTGAAAAGAATGGCGTATTTTGTTAGTTTAATCCTTACCTTCTTACTTTATTTACAAAATATAATAAAAAATATATATTAAAAAATATACAATAAAAGTGGTGATCCAAAATGTACTGTATATCTCAAATATTACTTCAAAATTGGAAAAAGAACATTTTGTTTACTGTAAATAAGTATTCTATACCACGGCGAAACGTAGCTCGTGGTCTCGGCACATTGCCAGAAGCGTTTAAAATATTCCTTTGTATATATTATAACATGTTTAATTTTACTTTATAGTTTAATTCGTATAATAAGTAGCTTATTTACACATATAATTAATTGTTATTAATATGAAGTGATTAAACTGAACGAAAGATACATTTAATGTTCCATATTTCGCAATCCAAAATATACTAACGAATTATCCCTAATTTGCATACATTTTATTACAGTTAATATTGGCATGGGTTCACGATGAAGATAAATGTAGGAAACTGTCTAGATATACTGGTAATACTGGTTTTTATTACTACCCAGTTCCTTAAAATATCTAAAATTTAGCAGTTAAAGGAAGATAAGTTCATGCAAAACCGTCCAGCGTTGTTTTTTTCCCTTCCCCACTAAATCACCTACGTCCGTTAACATCCATACTACCTCGACCCCACCAACGTCTGACGCCCCGCAGGACGTTTGCGCGCGAAGTATGTTGGATTATAATTGTCATTAAAAATAAGAGTGAAAAATATGTGTTAACATTACGACTGTTAAAAATACATACATCCTTGCCGAATAAAAGATTATTAAATAAATTAAACTACATGTTTTAAATTAGTTATTTTAATATGTTTATTTTGGAAAAACCAATTGGTTCCACCAAATATTTAAAAATAAACAATAACTCTACAATCATCAATCTTTTTAATTACTTCATTAATAATTAATGTTATTTATTACCTACCCCAGATATTTTATTTCTTACACATATAATTCAAAATACACTAGTATTCGTCTAGTGGTCGAAATATAATCATAATTCATTCATTTTCCGAGTTACAATATTAAGGAAAACCCCAACTTTTATGAAATTAATTTATTGCTCACATTAAAGCTCGTCAGTAGCCTACCTTACCTGTACTCAATTGTTTTGTCTCGTCTTACTTATATATAAACATTCTTAAATAATGAAAGATGATGTATAGCAAACTGAAACTTTCTAAATGACTAATTACTTTGTGTATAGATTAAAACATTTTATAATTTATATACATACAGACACTTAGTAACTATATCAGATGCAACGGCTAAAACTTTTTTCATGTAGCTTTTGACAGAGTTCCAATAAACTTAGGCTTTTAAGCGTAATTACGCAAATTAGCTGAAACGATAAAGCGAGCATTGCGCATCGCTTATCGCACTTCCAACATAAGCACACACATGTATACAACACGGTTTAACCCGCCAACGTGCAACGTGCCGGAGCCACAGTAATCCCGAGTTAAAACACGGCGAGCTGCCGGTTAGAGCTTACACGGTTTTTGTCGCTCACACATTTACATAAATGAGTTTTTACACCGTTCACGTTGCACGACATAGAATCCCCCTAAAAATACTACAATTTTGTTAGTTCTATAATTTTATTAATATCCTCGAAATGTACATGTGGTAACTTATTGCTCTTATAATACACTTTTTTGAAGTGAAACTTCTAATGCGACTACCAACAAGGTTGCGTTAAACGTTTAACGCTACCATGGAGGGGGTATGAAAGCACTGTTGCGTTAAACGTTCAACGCTCCTGGGGAGGAGGAATAGAAAGAGTCAGAGCGAGAAAAATAATCAAACATTTCGTATTTCACTTTAGTTATCATAATCCCATTGTAAATGTTATAGATTTGGATATTTCTCCACTCGATAATAATAATTAAAAGATGCGATCAATTGTGCATTGTAAGCAATGTTAATAAAGTTTGTCTTAAAGAAACAATATGATTTCACTAAAAACAATTTCTACCCCTTCCTATTTTTATTTCCACATTACGAGGTTTCACTTCTTCCACGCGGAGGGACTCCACGCACTACTTTTTTTATATCATAGCAGGCAAACGAACAGGTGGGTTACCTGATGTTAAGTGATCACCACCGTCCATAGATACTAACAACACCAGGGGAGTCGAAAGTGCGTTGCCAGCCTGTGTTTGGGCGAAAGGGAGGGAGGAGGGAGAGGAGAGGGGAGGGGAGGTGGCCCTCCGGCGCTCTCACTGACTGAACGAAACGTAACAATGCAAGCACTGTTACTTCACGTCGGTTTTCTATGAGAGGGTGGTACTACCCCGGACGAGCCGGCCCATTCATGCTGAAACCGATAATAGCTCCGGCGTAGCGCTACCACCTACCAAATACATACGTCGAGGTACTAAGGATTAACGTCCAAAACGTTTTGTCTCACCTCAAATGTTTTAATGTAAGAAATGTTGTATTGTAGTTCGAACACGATGGTACTTTGTTAAGCAATTGGTTAAAAAAATTATATAAAAAACTATTTTACACGACTGGATCCTGGCAACTTATTCGAAACAAAGCAAGCGTTAGAAAGTGTCAATTTGATATTTGGATTATTATTACGGAAATCGAAGAATAAATAAGTGAATAAGTCTCGATTATCATTCCTAGTATAAGAGTAATAAAATACATAGTCCAACTTCATATGATATCATGATTTATGTGGTTATTTATTGCTCTGAAATGGATTGAAAATACTTCTCACAGAATCCGTCACAATGACTATATATTAATACGTCGTATTTCGATAGCGCTATAAGCCATTAGGCTCTAGAGTACTACTATTTTTGCTGTAATCTACATATTTCTAGGCCAGTAATGTGTATTTATTTCTAAATTATACTATACAAAAATATTCCCCACAAAAGAAATAATTAAATTTGCATTGACTTTTGTTTCTCTAATTTGTATTTAGACAACCATCTAGGTATATATACTAATTATTATGTATGTTTGTTTGTTGCATAATAAAATTATAGACAGGTCGTACAGAGAAATGAAAATTTTGGGTTTAAAAAGTTGCAATGTAAAAAAGTGAATGACTGAGTGAGACAGAAGACATAAAAAAATTGATAATAATAATAATAATTGACAGAATAGTCGTTCAATTTCCATTTTATTTCACTACATAGTTTTAATATAAAGAAGATTTGGTGTCAATTCGTCAGTATTAAGCTAGTGCAACGCGGAACAGCTAGTAAATAATATAGATATTAAAACTAAAGTTAATAACAGATGATATATTACAAAGTATAAAGTAAGTGAATATTTAATGTATATTGTAAACGAACTATGTTATGCAGAATTATTCATTTAGAATGAGTTACGTGCGACAATGACATGCAAATGCATGCGAAACGCGATAGCGTATCGTGCAGTCGATCGGCTGGCGTTTTTGCAACACATATGTACATAATCCGAACCCTGTCGACATATCAATCCATTAATTTTATTATGAAATCATATCTGATTTTTCTAATCAAGAATATTAACAGATTTCTTTTACACTTTTATATTTAAATTACTTTTTAACTATTTCTCGTTATTCTTACTTAATATCATCACAAATGAGTTTTTGGCGGGATCTTAGAATGCCATGTAGTCTTTATCTATAATCTTGTGTTATTTGGTTCTATATTGTGTAATGTTGGTGATGCTTTACGTAATATAGTTTCGTTATTGTGCACGAGTGAAGTGGATCGCAAATAATACCACGAAGCATGGATTCTGACATGCCACAAAAACTCCCAGGAAAGTTTTAACAAGATGGCCACCATCTTGTTAGTTCATTGAAATTATATCAAGAAACTTGTAATATCGATACTCACTTGACAATGGTAATTATAGTCTACTAGAAGACTGGTTGCCAAAAATAAAATAGAAGAAGAACTTGTAATACTATTAACTACTCGACAACGGCAGTAATAATCTAACAGATTGGTTGCCAAAAATAAAGTAAAAAAAAAAATCACAAATACGATAGCGAATTTCTTTACCTGTTTATAACGGTTTCACGCTTCAGCCAGTCAATATCGGATTTGCAAGTAAAAAATAAATAATAATGATGGAAATTTTAATACGCTTGGCCAAGAGGGAATTATAGTTAAACCCTACTGTAGGAACAAATGGATGCTTATAACGTGGTTAATACTAACGATTAGATAATACTCTATAATTATTAGGCTACGGTACCACAATGATGTTTTTTCTCTCAAAAAGTTGACTTTACGTTCGGACTATTACTCGCAGTATTGTTGTACTCACTGCCACTGTCATGCTAGTTGTAATATACGAGATATTTCCAGGACAATATATGAATCACCGATCTAATGATCACTAAATCATCTGTCAAAAAATGAAGGATCTAAACAAATTACACAAATTTATTCATACAGTATATATTTTCTAAGTGGGTTAGTTGTATCAATATAAACGATGGTGTCTCATGGCGAAACACTTTCAGAACTACGCAACGTCAAACCACACCTTTATTTATATTTGTTACACGAACATAGTGATCCTATGATACGCTAAGCTATAATCAGGTGTAGTTGGAAATAACTCGCGCGCGTAGATAGTATTCCCAAATAGACTGATAAAAATTACATTAACATAAAAGGCTGTTGTTCTTGTATTTTAAAATATCTGTAATAATTTATGTATCAAGGGAAAAACGATGCAACGATATTAAAAGTACGACGTCATCTATGATGACGCGGCATTTATGATTTAGTCGAGAAATTACTAAAAAACCGAATACTTAAAAAAATATATACAAGAAATGTAACTGAATATACTCACAGAGCAGTCAGACGATTCAATAGAGAATGTTATAGTATCGTGTTAGTTGTCGGACGCCCTTCTAGTTCAACCAATAGTAGTCAATAGCAATTTAGTATCGTTATTTGCGCTTTACTGCGATTCAATAGTAATTCAGATATAGTTAATAGTAGGTCATTAGTACAACCTTTAGGATACTAATATAATTGTTTAGTCAATGAAACTGGCTGAATAATCAAGCCAATATCTATGTAAAAATAGCTAAAGATAAAACGATAAAAAGATAATAAATAATAGATAAAAGATAATAGATAGTTTTCACTTTAAGAAATTAGAAATAGTGCTTTATTCATATCACCAATGAGTCGAAGCTATTATTTGTGACTCTGCTCGTCATATTTGATACTGCATACATCTAAAATTCTCAATATTAGTACAATATTTACTGCAGACAATAAGAGAAAAGTTTGTATCCAACATTATGCAACAATGTAGATCATTGGACGATTACTAGTATATAGAAAATCCTCCTAAATGCTAGTAATATATAAACCTTAAAGACTATTATTATGAAAATACACATATAAAATAATCTATACAATTTAATTCCATTATCACATCCAGCGGTATTAGATTTCTCGAGTAACCGCGATCGCGTGTCAGCACACAATATGTCATCTCCACTCAAAGCGCATAAGTTTCCAGGCTTTAATCAAGGTGTAGTCCATTGATTGATAGGATCAGCCCCCCGCGGTGAAAACACCACCATTACAAGCGATGATTCATTAAATAAAGCGTCGTTCGTGATATAAATCGAGTTTAAAAGCAATTTTTATTCAATAGTATTTGTTAATAACCATGAATTACTATAATTAACGCTCGTGCATTAAGGCACATATATGTAAGTACCTCGTCCGCGACGTATTCGAGAGTAACATACAAGAAGGAAAAGGACCTTTTTACACAATTTTTATATTATAAATGAATGAAAGAATTTAAGTTTGTTTGTTACGCCTACACTACTCAAACGACCATCACGAAATTTTGCATACACATTCAGAGTATAAAAAAAGAAGTAAATACCATTTATCTAGAAGAAATGTATTTTTCCTGAGGGATAGATCACATCTATATTAACGCGAAAACAAGAATAATTCCTGTAACAAAATATTATAGAGAATAAGGTTACCTTAAAAAAATGTAATGACTATGTCAAATAAACAGATAAAATTATTGATGTGAAACATCTACAGGTGAGGGTAAAACTGATTGTTGGCGTGGCGATACAGGCCGTGGTGTGTGTGAGACGTGGCGACGCGATCCCGTGTGCAAGCGACTGTGCGCAATCTCTCTTGCTGCATTGAGCTCGCACACATATAATGTAATTTGAGATTCGTTCGATTCGAACAATTTCGATATTTCACATCTGCCAGGCGTCCCGTGACGACTCATTTTTTATTTCCAAAGAAAATATTGCTGCATACAATCTAGCCATGTGAAATATTTAAGTAAGATTAAGGTTTTTATTATTTATGAAATGATTGTAAAAAAAATACTATTCATAGTAATTTACCAGCAACAGCTCGCGACTTCGAGGATTTCTCAGGATAAGGATTGTATAAAATAAAATGTTTGGAAAATCGTACGCAAAATGAGAAAAAATTGAGTTCAGAATTTTCCATAAATGAGTGTGTGGTTGAAAAAGAAGACATTTAAGAGATCTTCAAAAATATTGACAGAATTGACAAATAGACGTGCTGTTATTCAGTTTCCATTTTATTTCATTAGATGTTCGTACTGTAGAGGAAAGATTTAGTCTCATTTTGTTTATTAGTACAATCCCTGACATGCCGTGACGGACAGCTGTTATATTATGAAATCAATGTTTCATTCACTAATTGCTTAGAAGATATTTTATTATTTACACTTATATTTTGTTAATATTTTTTACACTTTAAAAGAAAGCTCCATATTACATTGTATATGATATAATTACGTGGTCATTCATATTTCCTGTGATTATTTGTGTAATCCTGTTTAAAATCATACTGTTATACACTAAATATGTTACATTCATTGTAATTTTCATGATTTTTTAACGATTTTGTAGTATTTCTGTTAACGGTCATATCGAATTTGTATAAATGTGTCACTTGCTGTGTGAATAATACTTTCTTTAAAAGTTATTCCAGTTTAATCTTAATTAGTATCGAACCGCGCTGATCACGTTTTCAAATATCATAGAGTGGAAGAAACGTTAATTCCAATCTAGTTCAATCCGAGCCAACGATTCTAATATAGAAATTGCTATAGGCGATAAGAGATGTGGATTATTTACAATATATGAACTCCTTTGCTTGTATAATGACTACCTATGCTTGCTTTTACCTTGCTGTACCTATAGGGGTAAACACCGATCGTATTTCTCGGTAATACTGAGTAAATCGCTGCTAATATCGATACGTCACTAACGTTGATTACACAATTCCTATGATAAATTGGATACATGTCAGCCAGCTACCAACGTTGACGTAAGCTTTGGAACCATCGTTATTTTGTTTATCTTCATCGCGTTAGATGAACTGAGTTAGGGCCAATGTTTGGACCAACAAACACATTACAAATCTGGTAAAGTGATATTTACAGAATTTTTTAAAGATCAATAATTTCCAGGTCAGCGGAATACTTCAAAACACAGGTCAATCTCTAGTATTCCGGGTGGAGAAAGACTCGAAACACCAAGTGAATATAAGCGGGGGTCCGCTCTCTTATAGATACCAGTTCGAAGAGATATACTTCCATTATGGCATGGAGGACAACAGAGGTTCGGAGCATCAAATCGACCATCACACGTTCCCTGGTGAGGTAAGAATGATCCAATTAATACTTATAAGTGAGAAAGTCTGTGAGGATGAATAGATAGGATAGATATTTGTTACTTTTTCACACAAAACATACTGAACAGGTTTTAATAAAAGTTACAATTATATAGTTTATACATCAGAGTAAGACTTTGGTTATAATTTATGTATATATTGTTTCATTGTTTATGAGTCAATTAACTTGGAAACACTATGATGTCTCGACGTGCGCTGCTTAAACCGTTACAATTACATGAAGATAATTTGTGGTGCCATCAATTATAAAAGTACAAACTTTATGTATTAAAATAATATTTAAATAACTAGCTATCTCACTTCCTAATAAATTTATATGTTTTTTCTCTTTTTAACCCACTTCTAAAAAGGAAGCTCCGTATTCGATGTATGTCCGCGATTTTTTTTTAAAGTGCTGACCCGGATGATCCGGTTTTTGTTGTAATTCTTCACTTGACTTCAAAATAAATATATAAAACAGGTGATATTTGAGTATTAAACTATTCGTCCGCGTGGAACTTTATGTAAAAAACAGTGACTAAGCCCGAAACGATTATAATTAAACAAAGAATAAATGTTATTTGAAGATATACTTTACGGTTTCCTTTTATCATGAACGCAGTATTTTAACAGTGATGCGTGTCCAAACAAACAGACAGTCAGATAGACAGACAAACATTTGTAAAAATGATTGAAATGTATTTTATTACTTATTCCTAGACATCTGCAACAATTTTCTTTACAAAAATCTAAAAAGTACAGACACGTTAGATTTACATTCTTATTATAGACTAGCGGGCCCGGCAGGCGTTGTCCCGCCCTGATTATAAAAAATCATTGACAAATTATATACCAAAACGTTCCTCGTGAATCACTGTATCCACTGGTGAAAACCGCATAAAGATCCGTTCAGTAGTTTTTGAGTTTATCGCGAACAGACAGACAGGCGCGGTAGGGGACTTTGTTTTATACTATGTAATGATAAGCTAAAAAGGTTTCACTTCCTCCGCGTGTACACATTGATAGACGCGATGTTTTTTTACATCTAAATATTCTCAAATTTATTAATTTTATTTTATTAAAATAATATACTACTTTACAAATCTTCTATAGTAAAGTAAATTATTTGATAAAAAACCTCAAATACTTAACTCATAGAATGTAGTCAAAAATTATAGTGAGTTAATTATCCTAGATCCGACCGATAGGGGGCGGCTTCATTTGTAATTCAAACTATGCGATAGATCTCACCACATTGTTCGTTAACTATGAACTAAGACTTTGCAGTTGGCGAGAATTCTATTTATCGGAAAAATCTTTCATGAACTGGTTCTGTTAGAATGAACTTTTCCATTTCATGTTAAAAAACTTTATAAACCCGTAATAAAGTTATCAAATCACCTCTGTTCTATAAAATTAGGTCTTTCAAAAAAATATTAAGACATACTGTAATGGCTAAGTACCCATGTCTCTCGAAATTTTCTCTTATAGTTCAGACATATTAGGGTTTTCACTTCGGAGAGAGAGAGATAATAAACTGTAAATTGGTATAAACGTTTATTTTGCCAATTTGAAAATTGTTCAAAAAGTCTCATGAAATCTCCTGACCACGTCGCGTCTTAAGATATCCAAAGTCAGAGTCAGAGTATAAAAAGTAATTTAATCTATTTCAATTTAAACTAGCTGTTAACCGTGGCTTCGCCCGCAGTGCTATCTCCAAAACGATTCGACCGATCTTCACAAGACTTTTACTGGCAGATAGTGAACCGTATAAAAAGTAATTCAAGCAATTTTAGTTTATACTAGCTGTTAACCGTGGCTTTGCCCGCAGTGCTATCTCCGAAACTGTTCAACCGATTTTTACGGGACTTTCATCAGCAGATAGCGGACATTATAAAAAGTAATTTAATCTATTTTAATTTATACTAGCTATTAACCGTGGTTTCGCCCGCTGTGCTATCACCAAAACGGTTAGACCGATTTTCACGGGACTTTCACTGGTAGATAGCGAATCTTATAAAAAGTAATTGAGGTTATTTTATTTTCGACTAGCTGTTACCCGCAACTTTGCCTGCATAAAATTTAGCAAGATTTCAAGTCATTCTTTATTTTTAATTAAAGAAATAATTATCAGCTTATTGTTTATAATTCGACATTATAATTATTATTAACTTTAATGATATAGAGGTCTTCCTAATAAGATTTTAGATTATAAACGTATTACGTAAAGAGTTTCATAATACAATTTCTTGTTGAACAGACAAGCGTTTATTTTTGATATAGTCACAAAATCTTAATTATAATGGCAATGTATATTAAATGTAATGTAAATGTAAATCTTTATAATAATATTTTAAGTTATTGTTTCATTAGTGCCTTATACAGTGTAAGTGAGCACTGGGGTAGTTATATTGTGGGTTAAGGTTCCAAATATGTTGCTGATGACAAACCTCATTTGATACACTGTTAGTATTTATATATCTAATGTACACGTTACATTTTACTGTTAGTGGCGTGCGTGACGTACTTACAATTGTTTTTAAAGAGCATTTCTATAATTGTACATAATCTCACAATTTTATAATTGTTTAATACGATTTTAAAAAACGCGTGCGGAGCTGCGGGTACAGCTAGTAGGAAATAAAATTCTCCCCAACTTTTGTCTTTAATATTAGGTCTTTACCTATGAAATTACCGTTTTGTACGAAAAAATTTAAACGACTTTTTTTCATGTATTTTTTATTTGTATTAATCGAAGTAATCACCCATGCAATCAATGCATCTTTGCCAACGCAGTGGCAGTTTATTGATGCCCTTCTTAAAGAAATCAGCTGGATGGGAGGCAACAAATTCTTCAAAGGCATTTTGTACTGCCTCTCGGGTATTGAATTTTTATCCCGCCAAGGAGTTATCCAAATTCTGGAAAAAGTAGTAGTCTGTAGGCGCAAGGTCTGGTGAGTAGAGCGGATGACGGAGAACTTCCAACCCCAGTTCTTGCGACTTGGAGACCGTCTGCTGTGCAGTATGAGGTCGCGCGTTGTCGTGCAGGAGCAGCGGAGACGAGCGATTGACCAATGCTGGTTGGAAATGTGCCAGTTTCTCCAACATTGTGTTCAGTTCTTCACAGTACACATCTGCAGTAATGCTCACCCCGTTTGGTAAGAAGCTGTGATGAATCACACCGGCGCTAGACCACCAAACAGTGACCATCACTTTTCTAGGGGTAAGTTTTCATTTAGGTCATTGTTTAGGTGCTGAACCAGGATCCAACCAACTTGCTGAGCGCTTGCGGTTATCAAACAGAATCCATTTTTCATCGCAGGTAACAATGCGGTTCAAAATTCCTTCATTTGTGTATCTGTTGAGCAGTGCAAGGCACGTCTCGACGCGTACTTCGCGCTGGCGATCATTGAGTTCGTGGGGCACCCATTTGTCAAGCTTTTTTACCTTGCCAATTTGACGCAAATAGACCAATATTGTTTTGACGCTAACGTCGAAAGCTGCTGCTAATTCAGCCGTAGATTGTGTATTATCAGCTTCCACAATCGCCTTTAATTCGTCATTGTCGACCAAAGTCCTCGGACGACCGTGAGGTTCATTTTTCAGGTCGAAATTCACAGAATGGAAGCGAGCAAACCAATAACAGGTGGTGCGTTGGTTTGTAGTGTTAGCTCCGTAAACGTCGTTGATGTTGCGTGCCGCTTGTACCGCGTTGCTGCCACGACGGTACTCATATTCCATAATTACTTGAATTTTTAACGTATCCATGATGACAAAAAAGATTGAAATGCGATGAAAATGTAACACTAATCAATAAACAACTGACTACTTTTGGAAAAAGAATTTCATGTTTTTAAAATAAAATTACTTTGAAATTAGAATTCTTAGTCAAACAAAAATTATTTTGATTTGAAATGGCCAGTACTGCAGAACGGCAATTTCATAGGTAAAGACCTATTATTTTTTATACCTTCAACTATTTTTTTCAAACTGACTACGCTATTGACCTGAAGCGCCTTCACAGCTTACGAAGGTACACAAAATGTACCTTCAACCGTTTTTGAGTTAAACAGCGGAGACGCTTATGTATTTATAGCATATAGTTAGTCCCAATAAATAATACGCCGAATAAAGTTTTATATTGGCTAAATGAAGGTTTATACAAGTTTATAGCTTTTCATCTCTCATTCCGAGGTTGACCATCTTTTTTGGTTTATTGACAGGACTTTCAGTTCAGATACAGTCCAGTCAATATACATGTGAATAAAATTAAGTTGTCTGTTATTTCTTTGTGCTAATATCCAAAACGGCTGCATAATATTGATGACACTTTATTAGGTTACCTATCAATACACTTATCAAAAGGGGCTACGCAGAAATTATCCAAATAAATAAAAAAAAAAAAACAAATTAACTGAGGTAACTTAAAGTCATTTAAAAGTTGTAGAGATTATGGTATTACGAACAACATTATAATAAGAAAAGTTAAAGACAGCCAAAATTAACTTACGAATAAAATCGCGGGTAAGAAGTAGTAAACATTACAACTGGAAAAACTATATACAACATATACCTATTCGTACAACGCCAAAGGGCTCTTTGTGCAAACTAAAGAAATCTAAATATTCGACAGTTTTTTTGTTATTATAGAGACAAAGGAAATAGAATAAATTTTGTAGCCATGGTGGTTAACAAGTAGCATGTTAGGACACCACTTCGATCAATATAGGTTTGAGTCCTGTGATGAACTTGAGTTTATTTTCGGTGAAGGTAAATATTGTGATGAAACTGTAACATGAGTGTAGAACTTTCTCTAATGCCTATCTGATTAGTGATCATCCTCAAGCTAAATGTTTTCAGACACGTATAAAGTATGTTCGAGTAGCTGTACTTAAGAGTCGGCCCTACTCTATGTCTAATGTGCTATCATTTATTAGCTCCAACATTTAAAATCAACCGTTAAAACTAATAACGTATAGAAAACATAAACTAAAAGATAAATATAAAGCATTCTATTTTTAAATAAAAAAAAACTCTATTCATATCACTGTATGGTTTAAATTGAATGATTAACTCTGGCTTATTCCTAACAATATCGAGAAAAAGCGTTGAAATGTTACGCAGTCCAATTTAATTAAAGATATTCTAATTGTGATTTCATTTTAAACACATCAGATTTAAGTACTTGATTGATTGCTACATTGCACGTCCACCTGGAATTTATTGGTTACTGTCACGTCTCAAAGTAACAACAAACGTTTGATGTTACTTTCGTGACATTTATCTGAATAGTTACATCTGAAACTAGTAGCAGATTAATAATAATGATGACTAATGATTAAAAAAAACTAATAATAAAATAACTATTCTCACCAATATTATAAATAGGAATGTCTGTTTGAAGAAGGCGTTACTTTGCGGAAATCAATCATAAAATTTTAGTGGACGTTACTTTGCACTTTCCAGACGGAAGTACAAAGTAACGTCTACCAAAATTTTTGAAGGCGAATGGCGAATTTGTTGTACTTTCATGCCTTAATAACACCATAGATTATCGTGAAATTTTACCTACTCTTTATTAGGGTTACATAAAAAGGTATCTGTAATATATATTAACACGAGCGAAGCTGCGGTCAAAAACTAGTTAATAATTAAATAATAACCTACTAATAGAAGGACGAACACGATTTGACAACCAATCAGTATTATTCAGAATTGCAAAGTAACGTTCAGCCAAGTACTTGCGCTGGATTTCCCTAAAGTAACGCCTTAATCAATCAAATACATTATATCTGTAGTATATAATTACTATTCCCCGAACAGAAATTTAAAGTTGTCATTAATTTTAAATTAAATTATTTGTTGTTTTATAAGCCAACCATTTCGAGTTAATGCTCGTTCATTCCTAATTAACACCTAAACTTTGTGCTATTATCGAAGAGTCATTATTGGACTCTTGAGGAATAAAGTTTCAAAACTTCGCCCCTCTTTAACTTTGTGAAGCGTTCAATTGTTTAATGCAGCCAATAATAAAATAACTCTTTTAAATTCCTTTCAGATTTTACGATTTCTTAATATTCGATTAGCTATAATACCCGGTTATAGTTAAAAAAAAATTAATACACATTTTTAAACTAACTCGCTTTTGCGTCTTTGTTCTAGATAACGTGAGCGAATTTAATGCAGTTTTCACTACCATTTCAGTAATGTATTTCGGGTGGTTTATGTGTAAAATACATGTCTATTATATTTATAAGAAGGTCACAAAGAAAGAGTTTCTAATGAGGCCAATAAAGGACATCAAAGTAAAATACTAGGGAATTATACATCTAAAGAAAGCCAATAGCCAATATTAATCATATCTATTATTATTTTTTATGTTATAGCAGGCAAACGAACATATGGGTCACCTGATGTTAAATGATCACCACCGTCCATAGACACTAACAACACCAGGGGAGTCGAAAGTGCGTTGTCAGCCTGTGTTTGGGGGAAAGGAAGGGAGGTGGGCCTCCGGCGCTCTCACTGACCAAACGAAACGCAACAATGTAAACAATGTTACTTTATGTCAGTTTAACCGTAAACCGATAATAACTTCAGCGTGGCTCTATACCTACAGACCTATTATAGGTTATTTATGAACATGTTTTGTCAATATATTGATCCCTATCGTATTGTTTGACGAGACTTATGATGCATCATTGGTTCCGATGAGCTGTCAAAATAAAAGTAGATACATGTGTCTAAATTGCTTAGACAGTTATGACAGGACATTGATAAGTACACTGCACTTCTGTGTATGTGAACTACTATAATTCAGACTGTATTGTTTTGTATTAACAAATATTAGACACCGTTAGCACAGTATTTCTGTTTGTAAAAAGACTTTGTAATATTAAATCGAATTTGAACTTAATATAAAAAAATGCACTACTGAACCACATAAAATCATTGATAATATTTTCGATTCAAAGGTCTCATTAATGACATTAAGTTTGTGAAACCTACCTAACAGTTAACTTTTTAATATTAGTTTATATACAGACTTGTGAAATTACTCAAAGAAATAAAAATAAACAAACAAAAATCATGTTAACAACTCTTTCCAAAATTTAATAAAGAGGAATAAGTATAGTCTTCTACAATATCTAGATTGCTGAAGTTGTTTTATGTAAAAACAATAAAGGAAAATAAATAATACTTTAATGGCTATTATCAAATTAAAAAAGCATATAAACGTAAACTAGTGTAACATCGAAGTCGCTGAAGTTACTCGAAATAATAATATAAAAATAGATAATGTCTTAGCAGCTTTTACTGAATTTTAACAAAAAAATCTAGTAACGGTTCCAATATAACCTAATAATGAGAAATTGTTAACATCAAAAAGTCATTAAGCAGACCCGAAGGGCACACCGCAAGCTCACAATAATCAACTGATTGAACCTTCAAAGGTCGATGTTTCAGTAAGTTGAAACATTTTCATCAATTAATGAGAATAAAGTCGGTGTAGCAGTCGATACCACTTTGTTAATTGGCAAAATTATCAGAATTCTGTCAGACAATCCCTCGAAATAGGTGGATTTGTTACTTCACTAATTGAAAGTGCTGTGACAAAAGACTATTATTATTAAGACATTATGTCTAAAAGTATTTTCCTATTAAGTATCGTTAGTACACACCTCATATAGTAACACTTATATGTGTGTAATAATTTGCTTGAATCATTTGGAGTGACCTCTTGAAATTTTATGTAATCGAGTAACATAGACATTCGTTGGGAGTTTTGGGCAGGTTCTTGGATGTCATGTAGTGGATATTATATCTTATGTTATTTGGCTCTATATTTTGTAATATTGGTGGTGTTTTACGTAATATAGTTTGGTTATTGTGCATAAGTGAAGTAGATGGGACATAATCCACGAAGCCATAGATTTTGATACAAAAACTCCCTGGAAAGTTCTTACAAGAGGACCACCATCTCGTTAGTTCATTGAAATGATTGCATAAAACTTGTAATACCATTACCTACTCGACAATGGCAGTAATAGTCTGCTAAAAGATTTGTTGCCCAAGGAAAAAGATATTCGTCGAGAGAAGACTTACGAGAAATTACATTTATTGGTATGAAAATGACGTTAAGAAATTATTTCAAAGCAATTATGGCTTAGTTGATAGCGTGTTTGGACACGGCGTTGATGGACGTAGATTCAAATCCTTGCAATTGAGTCAGTGCCTCCGATGAAGAATAAGATCGTGACGAACCCATAATGGTAGTAAGATTTTTTCTAAGCTACCTAGTAAGCCATCATCGTCAAGTTGGAAATCTGTCGCCAAACACCTGTTGGCGTGTTCCAGCAGCTGCGTTTCAGAGGCAGTCCCTTCTATATTTGACGTGGTTACCATTTTAGACCAGTTCGTCATCTAACACCGGATAGTATTGTGGTTAAACGCCAAAACTTATAGAGTACTAAAAAAATGTCCTTAAAGATATTTAAAAAAAAATCACCAAGTGTAAACCTGTCTTGGGCATCTTAATAATATAAACGACAATATAGGAAATATTAAGAAACTATAAAGGAATCAAGTCCCAATTCTCTACTTAATTATGGATTTTTTATTTACTTTAATTGATGCTTTTCGTGTCCATATAAATTCCTTTGGTAAGCTATGTAGCCTAAATGGATTTTAACATATACGATTCGTTCATTATATAACTAAAAAATAATTCATCTTACGATAGGGTCATTCAAGTTTTTTTTTTATATCATAAGAGGCAAACGAAGAGATGAGTCACCCGATGTTAAGTGATCAACATCGTCCATAGACACTTGCAACACCAGAAGAGTCGCAAGTGCGTTGCCACCCTGTGTTTGGGGAAGGGGGAGTGGGGAAGGAGGGAGGGGGAGGGGAGATGGGTCCTCCGGCGCTCTCACTGACCGAACGAAACGCAACAATGCAAGCACTGTTACTTCACGTCGGTTTTCTGCGAGAGGGTGGTATTACCCCGGGCGAGCCGACCCATTCATGCTGAAACCAGTAATAGCTTCAGCGTGGCTCTACCAGCATTAAAAAGTATTACGTAAGCACTGTATGTATTGTAGTGTATTATGTAGTATTGGTTTGCTTATTTTTGATGAGGGGTTGGGGGTCTGGAAGGTGATTACGTCAGCAATATTTATTTACTGAATTAAAACATATTTGAATATACCTATATAAATGTTTACATAATTATGGGTTAAAAAAATTGCTTACTTTTGCTGACCAGGGGGAGGGGGCAGCCAGAAATTACAAAATCTGCTTATGTAATAATTAAATGGGCCCATAGCAATAAACCTGCTTGCACATCCGCAGTTGACGGATCCGACTACTAAACGGTCAGGGATGCAGGGTAAAGGGTGCAATAGAGCTACGCTAGATATACTTAGGCACAAGCATTACATTCAATATTATATATTTAGGACTTTCTGTTTCTCTTTATTAAACATTCTAATTATTAAAATAAATGCACATGTAATTCATTATTTTGGACTCTAGCTTTAAAAAAAAAGTGTGTGTGTACTTATGTACACGCGTTAGAAGTTATACTTCTTTGGCGTAACAAGATAAAAATCTTTTCAAAAATTTTATCTTTCGCCTTATTCTACGTTAGTAGAAAAAACGACACTAACAATAGAAATAGAATAATGTATTTAATACATTGAAAGTTTTAATACAAGGAAATACAAACAACAAATACAAAGAAACAAAATGTTGACTATAGTTAACTTCAGGGTGTCGGTTTTTCGTGACGGTGTGCGTGCGCATCGTAAAAAATATACTCTCATCATTTTTCCCTAACGTGCCAAAAGAAGTATAACTTCAATTAATTATGTATTAATCTTTTATAAGTTAATACATAAATATTTACAATACAATTTACCAAATGAATATTAACAGCCCTTCAAGAAATTGTTAAAATATTTGTATAAAGTAATAAAATATTTATGTTCTATTATACCTTATTAAACTATTATTGATGAAACCTGGTAATGGCTGAAATAATTAGGTTGTTACCTAAATACATCTGCCTTGTAATGTACATATATTCTCAGCGTGAGAAAGAAGCTTTATCTTACAGGACAAAAGACTTATTTGTCCGCAATTTATGAAGTATTTTTTATTACCCCGAACATGAAGATTCATTAGTGATTTGAAAAATGGTATAATATATTGACCCAAAGTTTTAGTTTAGTATTCACACAATAATCATTTTTCAGATCCAGCTCTACGGTTTTAATAAAGAACTTTATCACAATATGTCAGAAGCGCAACACAAATCACAAGGAGTCGTCGGGATTTCACTTATGGTGCAAGTAAGTCATCTTTCATCGCACGGTACTAACTAAATTATACTTTTATTTTATTTATTAGGGCCATCGGATACAAGTACTTTAAGCCTAACTTAGTATTAGAAAATAATGTATGTAATATTAAAAGTTATATCTTTAAAACACTTTATAAATGTGTTACAGTAATAATACTGATAGTAATTATATATCGGTTTAAAAAATAATGGATTTGCTAAAAGTAATTATAATTCTGGGGGCACCTCAGTGGTATTAGAAATGCATTCAAGTTGTGTTACTAAAATAAAAAAGTTTGTAAAATAAAACATTCCATTTAATAACTTCACAATAATATGTTGAAGATCCGCAGTTTCTTTATAAAAATCGCATTTAATAATATACAAATTGTGTTGTTACGTCCAATTTATGAATTACTTTATGTCATTATAAAGAATTGTCGATTTTTTACAAAATAATTCTTAACACAGTGAAGAAAGGTATGAACGTTTTGTAATAGGAATCTTTTTATTCTCTTTCGATCAAGACATAAGTTAATATATTATATTATTCTACTTTTCAGGGAGATGCCAACGGCGATAGAAGTAGTCAAAGTAGAAATATGTAATTCAAACAATAACTTCTTATTTAGCAGGATTTCTAAGAAATTAATTTCTAAGAAAACAAAACAATTAATTATCGTTTTGTATAAGGATATTTTCGATTCTGAAGTTACTGATATAAGTGATCTCGTTGATACAAACTACTATTAAAGATTCTTCCTCTTTTAGATTGGAGAACCGACTAACAAGGAACTGAGGTTGATAACCAGCGCTTTTAATAAAGTTACTTTCAGAGGTTCGTAATACACAAATATTTTTTTAATTTAAAATCGTTTAGGATATCCGTATGTCAAATTTATTTTTGAGTGTCGTTTTTAAGTAATAAGATTAAAAAATAATTACACTAAGCAGAATAAACGTTCAATCTAAGTATTATAGAAGCGGGTAGTTTTTTCATGCATTTTATATATCAGAGATCGTATTGTGTACCAATTTAGCTTTTGTATGTAGTCTGTAGGGTTCTCATAGGTACATGATTATAAATCAATATTTCCGTAAATATACTCTATATGAACAGTAATAACTGAAATCACTTACTTAATTTATAAAGCATAAATCCACTGAAATTTTACGACACTTTATTTTGATACATTGTAGATACTTCTTTTTATCTTTAACACACAATATACCTTATTAATAATTTAAAGTAATGATAATAATTTAAAGTAATAACTTTAAATTGAAAGTAAAAACCCTAATTGAAAATTTATGATAAAAAATAAAATAGTGCGTGGAGTCCCTCCGCGCGGAAGAAGTGAAACTTCGTAGTGTGGAAATGATAATAGGAGGGGGTTAATCGTTGATTTTTAGTGAAATCATATTGTTTCTTTAAGACAAACTTTATTAACATTGCTTACAATTCACAATTGATCGCAACTTTTAATTATCATTTTCGAGTGGAGAAATATCCAAATCTATAACATTTACAATGGGATTATGATAACTAAAGTGAGATACGAAATGTTTGATTATTTTTCTTGCTCTGACTCTTTCTATTCCCCCTCCCCAGGAGCGTTGAACGTTTAACGCAACAGTGCTTTCATACCCCCTCCATGGTAGCGTTAAACGTTTAACGCAACCTTGTTGTATGCCGCATTAGAAGTTTCACTTCAAAAATTCCTTAAGGGGATTTATTGCAAATTATTATAGTCACAGTAATTATTTCCAAGAAACACCTAAAAATAAATAACCCGCTTACAACTAATGTCAATTGGTAATATTCTAGTATTTAGAGTTAAAGTTATTTTTCTCAGGTAGCTCATACCCCATCAAGGGAAAAAAAGAAAACCCCGGTGGAGGGATGGGGGGGGGGGTATGGAATGGGGGGAGATTGGGAGGGGGGGGGGGGGGGGGGGGGGGGGGGAGGGGGGGGGGGGGGGGGGGGGGGGGGGGGGGGGGGAGAGGGGAGAGCGGGGGGTAATGGGAGGGGGAAAAGAAGGAAAAGAAGAAAATTTCAGGAGCTCATACCCCGCATCTACCTCTAAGTTCACTCCTGCCAAATACGCAACAGTACTTAACTTACGAAGGTTCGACGACACACCCCGGCTGTTGGGAGACTGCTGTCTGGATTATATTCAACAAACCTATCTATATTTCTAAACAAGAGGTAAATTTATACAAAACTCCTGCGGTAGCCAAGAATTTATTAAATACTAGCTGCGCCCGCGAGTTTGTCTGCGTGGAACCTTATGTAAAAACATATTGAGTAAAAAAGCCATCTACTTATATAAATACAGCGTACAAAATTAAATTTATAAAAATATAGTAAAAACTTTTAAGTCGTTGCATATGATGGAAGTTACTTTGTATGATATAAATAGCAATGTATTTAGGAATTATTTCCGTGAAAAATATCAATCAATCAAGTGAAATCAGAAGTACAATTAAACAATAAATTATTTGTTTGATGACGGCGTTCCTTTACAAATAATATCCATAATTAAACATTAGAGTGGACATAACTTTGCTACATACCAACATTTGTCAAGTCAGGTTCAACAACCCGCCAACGTCGGTCGGGTGCAATAGTAAAGTAATGACTTATTTAATTACTTCTTATTGTTTCAGTTACTAATATTTCGCTCTTCCTATTACTAGTTTCAAATAATATCAAACGTTTTCTACGTGCCAAAGGTACGTGGTAACGGCCAATCAATAAAGTGTGGAGTAACATCCACTCTAATCTCCTATACATATAACAAGAATGCAAATCTAACGTGTCTGTACTTATTACATTGTTGCGGGTGTCTTGGAATAACTAATAAAATACATTTCAGACATTTTTAGTAATCTCTGTTTGTCTGTTTGTATGAACACGTATCACTTTTAAACTACTACGTTCATGATAAAACTTCTTCAAGAAAATCATAAAGCATTTAGTTTAAGTTTCATTAAAATCGATTCACTCTATCAAAAGTTATTGTAATTTGAATGACGACTCGACTTAATTACGAGTGTAAAATAGATAAGTAAATGGACTTAATACATTCACATGATTTTATTAGTCACTGTTTTTTTACATTATGTTCCACGCGGACGGAGTCGCGGGCACAGCTAGTTTTTAATGTTTTTAGTATAGTTTTGAATGATCATATTATAATGATTCATTTTACACAGATGTACGCCCTTCGTCGTTTAATGCAGGGATCACAGTTGACTCCCAAAGCCCCTTTAGGCAACAACGCCCGACCGGTACAGCCGCTTCATCATCGAACTGTCAGAACTAACATCAATTTCAATAAACAAGGGACTCAGGTAAGATTATCTCGATTAAATAACATTTAATTAGTGGTCCTTGATACAACCTACGTTTTCATCTGCAAAATTAATTTCAATATTAATTGAGTGCCTGTAGAGTCTTACAGCGTTCCAAGTAAAAATAGGTTACTTTAATTAATTTTACTTTTCTTTTTAAAATTAAGTGCAGGATTATTATAGATACCCAAACATAAATGCCTTTCACGTGATATTTACTCTCTAGTTAGAATAGGAAAGGAGAGAAATGATGTACGGTAATTGAAACCGACTAAGATGTAATGAAAACTGAATATTTCATCAGAATTGAACTATATATATTTTTTTAATTGTACATAAAAATAAAAATATCGTGATAATTTTTCTTTTAAATAAGAACTAGTTAAGTTAAAAATATATATATAGAAATCTGTCCATTAGTTTTACGTGATGCGTTTACAATGGCAGACTTCTATAATTTTGTTCATGTAGATTAGTAACTGTGTTGACGAAAATATTAATATCAACTACTTTTTACAGTCTCTGAGACTAAATGACTAGGTATGTCTCGTTTATACAATGAGCTCGCATCCGAACACATCTCATTAGATATATTTGACCATCGAGCACTTAAATTCAAAAGGACAATGAAACACATTTTATATCCATGACCATTTTAACAACATTTAGTAAATCATATTTCAATATTCTTAATTATATTTCCCATCTTGTTTTTCCCCATACGTTAATTTTAGTTTTCATAAATGATTTCATTTTATTTTATTTTTTTAATGTGAAACATCTATAGGCGTGAGTTAACCTGATTTTGGCTTGGCGCGACGTGGCGACGCAAAACACGAACTTTGCACTATTAACGAAATACTCAAAAACATTTGCAACCCAATCTGTATAAACATAGGATTCAAATTGTTTTGTCGGCCACTCATTATACTAGTGTTACGCGGCACGCGTCGATAACCTAGCGCCCTTTGATAAATGCCGCCAAAGACAACGCCCCTGCTCCCAATTGAATTTTTATGTAATAAAATAAATAAACAGTCATTATTTTATAGAACAAATTTGTAATGCTTATCTTTTCATTATGCTATAGTTGATTCCTCTCGTAATCTGTTCTTTTAGGCATATAATTTATACAAAACGATTTCAATGTTTCACGTCTGCCAAGCGTCCCGTGACGGCTCAATTTTTTTATTACTAATAGTGTAAGTCGTATCTATGTGATAAAGCGTTGTAGGTCTTCAGTTTAGTTTACTCCTTTTTATTATTGTTATTGTATTATTGTTGTTAACTGTTACTATATACACATTTGTAAATAAATAAATACTTGTACTAAAACACGACAGCTGATGGCTTAATAAAGCGATGAAGGCTTAGTTGATAGCTTGTTCGAACACCGCAACGATGGACATAAGTTCGAATCCTAGCAACTGAGTTGTATCTACCGGGGAAGGAAAGTATCGTGATACAACCGTAACATAATGGTAGGGATTTTTCTAAGTCCGCCTGGTTAGCTGCCACGCTATAGTAGAAAATCTTTTATCTTTTAAGGTGGTAGAGCCACGCTGAAGCTACTAATAGTCTCAGCATGAATTTGTCGGCTCGCCTGGGGTAGTACCACCCTCTCATAGAAACACCGACGTGAAGTAACAGTGCTTGCATTGTTGCGTTTCGTTCGGTCAGTGAGAGTGCCGGAGGCCCACCTTCCTTCCCTCTCCGCCCTCCCTCCCTTTCCCCCAAACAGGCTGGTAACGCACTTTCAATTCCCCTGGTGTTGTTAGTGTCTATGGACGTTGGTGATCACTTAAAATCAGGTGACCCACCTGTTCGTTTGCCTGCTATGACATTAAAAAAAATCTGTCGCCAAGCATCTGTTGGTTTATTCCGGGAGCTGCACTTGAGACCCTCTCTAGGTATAGCATGTGTACCATTTTACACCACACTGTTATTTAACATGATGAGATCGTGTTCAAACACTAAAACCTGCAAAGAATTACAAAAAAAACAAGGCGATGATGAAAATTTTATCTGTAGGTGGTAGAGCCACGCCGAAGCTATCACTGGTTTCAGCATGAATGGGTTGGCTCGCCCGGGGTAGTACCACCCTCTCACAGAAAACCGACGTGAAGTAACAGTGCTTGCATTGTTGCGTTTCGTTCGGTCAGTGAGAATGCCGGATACCCATCTTCGTTCCCCTCCTCTCTTCCCCACTCCCCCTTCCCCACTCCCCCTTCTCCCAAACACAGGCTGGCAACGCACTTGCGACTTTTCTGGTGTTGCAAGTGTCTATGGATGGTGGTGATCACTTAACATCACGTGACCCACCTGTTCGTTTGCCTCCTATGATATAAAAAACAAAAAAAAAATCAGTATATTATTGCTTAATCTGGTAAAAGAACACCAGGTATTATTAGACGCATTATCCTACAATACACCAAAGAGAGGATGAATCCATAAACTGAACTAAATTGTATAATTCATATATTTTACGCTGGAACTTAAACGATTCTCCACCGTCATCAGCCAATAATTCGACCACAAATAGGCGCTGAGAGCAACACTCACTCGACATAACTCACGTAAACCGCAGTCTTATCTCAGAAATGAATGCTTCGCAAACTAAGAGCTGTAAATAAACACAATAATATAGCGGTTCAGTCCGAAACTCGGTTTCCTTCGTGTTTATTACATCGCTTGAACTTCTAACAACGATTTGATAAAGGATTTATTAGTATATTTCTTTATATGCTATGAAAAAGGCAGAAATAACAATTTCAAATGTATCGTATTTATTCTTAAAGTATAAAGTACTTTGTGATTTATAACCCCAAACACTTCTATGAAAAAATATGTTGATGAACTTTCATTCATTCTTTGGTGATCGCTCGGATTTAAATACAATTAAGTGTAAGTAAGTACATAAGGAAACTACTGGTGACTCATATACTAGCTTACTAGCTAATTTGTTAATCGTTAGCACAAACCGGCTATCGTGTGTAGGGGAAAGAGACGTACACTGTGTTACAAGGAAGAGACTGATAAATGATGATATGAGAAATGATATGAGTAAAACATAAAAACAAGGCCTCAATCTAATACTTGATTTGTACAATAACTTAACCAAATAGCTAACCCATTAATCATATAATATATTTAAATCAATATTTTGTGAAAATACTCCGTATTAAAGGTTGAATTATTTTTTTTTTTTAAATACCAATTAAATAATTACTCAGTGGTGATATGTACAAATCTAACTTAGGATGCTGTCCGACCTAATTTATTATTCCTACTTTAATCGATATATAATGGATTACATTGTTAAATAAATGACATTTCGGAGTTATTTGGCGGGAACTAAGTGTGCCATGTGCCTTTATATTTTATTCGTAATCTTATGTTATTATAATATTGTTGGCGATTTACGTAATATAGTTGAGTTATTGATGTGAAACATCTATAGGCGCGACTAAACCTGATTGTTGACGTGGCGAGTGTGTGAGACGTGGCTACTCGATGCCATGCGCAAGCGACCGTGCGCAATCTCTCTTGCCGCACTGAGCTTGCATACCTATAGTATAATTTGAGATTCGTTCGATTCGAACTATTTCGATGTTTCACATCCGCCAGGCGTCCCGTGATGGCTCAATTTTGTTAACAAACAAAAAAAATAATTTTGGTTATGCCATATTTATTTCCTATTGTAAACTAACCTTTTATGCATATTACTTGAACAAAATAATTTCGATGTTTCACGTCTGCCAGGCGTCACGCGACCGCTCAAAATTATTGTGCATAAGAGAAGTGGCTGGAAAATAATACCACGGAGCATGAATTCTTAGATGTCACTATCGCTCCCTAGAAAGTTCTAACAAAGGGACCACCGCCTTTTTAGAACATTGAAATTATCACAAGCCATTTATAGTATTACTATAACCTACTCGAAAATGGCTGTAATAATCTAGAAGATTAGTTACACAAACAAAATGACGTTTTATGTAATGTTATCCATACTATCTTCTTCTATACATATCATAAGAATGTAAATGTAACGTGTCCGTACTTTTTCGACTTTTTTAGAAATGTCTGTCTGTTTGTATAAACACGCATCACTGCTAAAGTACTGAGTTTACAATAAAACCTCATAAAGAAAATCACAAAGCATATCTTCGAGAGTAACTTAGTCTTTGTTTCATTAAAATCGGTCTACTCTATCAAAAGTTATAGTATTTAGAATGACGGCTCGATTTAAGTACGAGAGAAGAATGGTAATCTACGAGTATTCTAATCTATATATATATAAGAGATTCCCACCTATATATTGACTCATCACGATATCTCTGGAACCATAAGGCGTAGCGACTTGAAATATGGTAGGAATATTCCTTTCGCCGAGTAGAAGTCAGCTAAGAACGGATTTTACGAAATTCCACCCACAAGGGGGGGTTGCGGGGGGGTAATCAGGGCGGGACAACGTCAGCCGGGCCCGCTAGTTACTTATATTATAAAGCTTATTTGTTTGGTTGAACGCGCTAATTTCAGGAACTACTAGTCCGATTTGAAAAATCCAGTGTTACATAGCTTATTTATCGAGAAAGCCTAATTAATAGCTATATATAATAATATCACCACACTAAGACCAATAGAAGCGGAGCAACAAGGAAGAATGATTCAAAATCGTTTTTTTTTTCCTTTTGACAGTTTGCACTGCGTGTTAGCGTTAGCCCAAAGTTACTATTCCACGCTGACGAAGTCGCGGGCAGAAGCTAGTATGTTATACTATGAAAAATAAAGGATTATAAATTGTAACATAACACATTTTGTAATACAACTGTAACACAAAGTAACACATTTGCGTAGCAATTATTTCACTTTGAAATCTATTTTAAAAATCTTTATAAAATAAAACGAAAAACATTAATTATTTATCAGTATAACAGTAAACAAACAATAGACAACAAATACCCGGTTGAGATGAGCTCGTTTGAGCAAACAGCATGAAATAATTTATGTCTAGCTTCGTCTATTTTAATTAATGCTCGCTGCACTGCGGTCATGGGAATCGGTTTGTTGAATTTGATATTCTTCGTAATAATTTCGGATGTCTGATTTATATCCGTCTGTAAACACGTAGCTTTGAAAATGTAAATAGCAATTTAAGAGTAAATATGCATTTATAGACATGCACGATATATTTATTATATTATAGAATTTTTTCCAACTTCAATTACTTTTATTGTAATTAAATATTTAAAATATATATTTACCAAAATAATAAGTAGTGTATAGCACCCGGGGATAATATACCTTGCTAAGAGTGAAAGAATTTTCAAAATCGGATCAGTAGTACCCGAGACTACCCGGAACATCTAAACATTCTAAACTCACAAACTTTATAATATCAGTATAGATTTGCTACACCGTTGCTCTAAGCTATCTTTTAGTAATTCCCTTATAACATTGATACTAATTAAATAAATCTATACATATAATAAACATGTAAATCTAACGTGTGCGTACTTTTTTGATTTTCGTGAAAAAAATTGTTGCAGGTCTAGGAATAAATAATAGAATACATTTCAATCATTTTTGAAAATATCTGTCTGTCTGTTTGTATGAACACGCATCACTGCTAAAGTACTGGGTTCACAATAAAAATCCAATAAATCATAAAGCGTATCTTCGGGAGTAACTTAGTCTTTGTTTTATTAAAAATCAAAATCAAATTTTGAATCGGTTGAATCTTAGGAACCACTAGTCCGATTTGAAAAATTCTTTCAGCGTTAGATAGATCATATATCGAGAAAGGTTATATGCTATAATAGCCTAATTACGAAAGCCTAATAGCTGTATATCATCACACTAAGACCAATAGGAGCAGAGCACCAATGAAGAATGTTTCAAAATCAAGGTATTTTTCCTTTTGAGAGCTTCCGTTGCATGTTAGCGTTAGCCCAAAGTAACTACTCCATGCGGACGAAGTCGCGGGCAGAAGCTAGTTATTAATATATCTTTAGTCGCAACATCGTTTCTCTTGTTTTCAAAACGAAACGAATAGTGTGCCATCTATTGTACAGTATATGTACTACTCCAGAAATAAATCAGATTAATGCTTTTAGGAATACATAGTGGGTGCGCATTACGCAAAAACTACTCGATAAATTTCGATCATTTGGAATTACAATATAAAGGGAGAGAGGGGTGAAAGCAATATGATACGATTCACTACTCATTATTATTTACTACCGCAATACGGTTCTGATCCTTTAAAAAAAATCACGATATCTTCGTTTAATATAATGTTTTAGGAAACTTTATAAGCATTAAGGATATGTGTTTTCTTGTCTTGTATAAGCGGTGTTCTGCTTATGTATTTTCTCTGTACATAAAATATATTGTTATGATAGTAAACGATGCAGACGAAGACGCGGGTATCAGCTAGTCATTAATAAATAATATGTGCTATAAAATAATTTATTTCGAGTTTCACTGTCCCAATCAATATTTTTATGATTTACGCTACAACTTATACACAACGATCAGATAATAGATTTACAAATGACAACAACAATATAACAGTTTTAATGTCAATTTTCTTTTATTTTCACAGATTTCAAGCAATTGTCCAGATATGTATCGCAACATGCATTATACAGGTATGCTTATAGTCAATTAGAATAATATTATATTGCAACTAACCCTTTTAAAATCATCACGTTGTTAATGAATTTATATTTTAAGCACTTACATGTTATTTAGTGCGATAATGTTACTAGAATATCCCAGTAAACGCATGACCTTAATTTAACAGCATTTGCAGAGAATATCTATAATACATTAATATTATGAACCTCAAGGTATATTATCTTTAAGTTTGTTGTATTCTGTTTCTATGTAAACGAGATCTGTAGAAACACTTTATATTTTAGACAAAATCTTTATTAATTCATAACGTATTAGGAATTACCCGCGACTTGGGACGAGTTATCTATTCATTAATTATTTACGCCACTCTATTTTATATGCATATGGGTAAAAGGACAACGGACTGACGGAAAGATGATGAATTTTCACCCCCTTCTCCACCAACTTAGGGATTAAATTTCCTACTTTAGTGCTCACTTACAATGTAAAAAGAAACCATGTACAAATTATCGAGACTCTAGCTTCAGTGGTTTTGGGTTGTATGATGATATATCAGTCAGTCTGATATTTGTATATATGCATATAGAATTGTTAAAGAATGATTTTTTACTAGGAACATCATGATACGACCAGTAGGAGCTTAGCAATTGCCATATTAAGTTAAGAAGTGACAAGGAAGTAAATGGTGTGGGAACGCTGTGTGGCTTACAGCGAGATATTCGAATCCGACAGCGAGTTGGACACTCGACAAAAACCGAGCATTAACAAAAACGCGCGAACTGTGAATGCTTATATAAAATATTAGCTAACTCAGTGTTTCAATTTGAAAAGAAAGTTTATACTTTCATTGATTCATTATTTTTGGTCATGTAGTGACCAGAATTTATTAAGTTATCATTACATAGTATAAAACAAAGTCCCCCCACCGCGTCTGTCTGTCTGTCTGTTCGCGATAAACTCAAAAACTACTGAACGGATTTTTATACGGTTTTCACCAGTGGATACGTGATTCATGGGGAAGGTTTTAGTATATAATTTGTCAAGGTTTTTTATAATAAGGGCGGGACAGCGTCTGCCGGGCCCGCTAGTTAAATAATATAATTTGTCTACTTCTTTTATTTTTTACTATAGATTAATGTAACTTATACTACAAGAATGGTGTGATAACCAGGTACATGATTAATTCCAACACCTATATCTGTTATGTTTATTTAATAAAAAAATGAGTACGTGTAACCGTTGCACGCGATTGAACTAAAACTTTTTTGGCGGAAACATAACCAAAACTTCTATTAAATCATAATTAATTTAATTCGTTATTTACCATAGTAATCTGTGCGTACTTTCCTGTATTGGGGAAAAAGAAAGAAGAAATATGAAAAAAAAAAAAAAAAAAAAAAAAAAAGAGGGGGATAAAAAAAATAATAAAAAAAAAAAAAAAAAGTATTATTTACTTTATAACAAAGAAATGCTAATAATATTTCCTGTGTTATTTAAGTTCCGAATTAGCTGACAGACGGCACTACAGATAATGAAGCTTTGATTTAATTTGTTACTTACTTACATTGAAACCAGATGGCAGCACGGTCGCACGCCTATATATACATAATTAATTCTATTGTATGATTTTTGTTATTTTTCTTTTTTTTTCAAAAAATTTTGATGGGTTCTTTTATAAACTTTTTATTGACAAAAACAAAAATATTTAAAAACCGGGTGTTACAGAAAAGTGACGCCATATTGCCGTAACGGACTTCCGTTGCATTGTCGTCCAGTTACCTCCTAGTCGCGCCTAAGGAAGTTTTACTTCAATAAATCAAACAAGAATGTAACTGCGTGAATTCATTAGTCTTATATGTATTTACATAAGTGAGATAATCATTACGATCTATGTGTAATGTAAAATTACGTTCATATGTTTACTGGGATTTTTTAAAATAAAAGGAATGCGTTATGTTTATAGCCGGGCATGAGTATTTTTAATGTTCCAGTTTTAACATATTTTCAGCACGCTATCGTCGCAAGTCACGTTCGAAAAAAAGTGTTGCATGCAAACGAAACAATATTGAAAAGAAATGTCACAAAAATAGGTATCTATACCTTGTTGGAGTATGGACACGCTAGCTCATTTTAACTTAATGCTATTTATGTATTGCGGTGTAAACTAGCTACTAGCAACTATTCTGCATGGGAATTTATTTTCTCTCTTTATGTGTAAAAGCTTCATGTGTCATTATTGGTTTTTTAACTTTAATTAATGTATAGTGTATGTAATATAAAAGGAAATTATTAGAATTAGTATTTTTTAAATTTATTATTAGTTATTAATTTAGCTTTATCTATTATTGATTTATTAGAAGCATGATGATTACATCTAAATAAATATACATCGGTATTTCGTTTCTCGCTTTATATAAAACGCAAACAGAATATGTAAACTAATGTAATTTCATAATAATTATGTAAGTCAAATGTTTATTTTTTGCATTATTAACCTTCCGATACCTACGCGTTGCTCTGTGAGACCGACGACATACGTTTCACTCGTTTTTCTTTAATGCAGAACGCTAGCGATTCAATTATTTAAGAAGCTGTATGTTCCGCAGATCGGTCCGCAAGCCTATTCGCGGGTATAGGAAGGTTAAACATGATTTGATACTTCATGTTTTTGAAAGTGGTAGAGCCACGCTGCAGCTATTACTGGTTTCAGCATGAATGGGTCGGCTCGACCGGGGTACTACCACCCGACCCACAGAAAACCTACTTAAAGTAACAGTGCTTGCATTGTTGCGTTTCGTAAGGTCAGTGAGAGCGCCGAAGGCCTACCTCCTTGCCCTCAAATTCCCCGTTTGCCTCGTATGATATAAAAAAAATAGTGTTCTAAATATATTTCATATTTCTTTTTTTTATGTCATAAGAGGCAAACGAACGAACAGGTGGCTCACCTGATGAAGTGATCACCACCGTCCATAGACACTAACAACATCAGGGGAGTCCCAAGTGCGTTGCCAGCCTGTGTTTGGGGGAAGGGGGAGAGGGGGGGAGGGGGTGGGTCTCCGGCGCTCTCACTGACCTAACGAAACGCCACAGTGCAAGCACTTTTACTTCACGTCGGTGTTTCTGTGAGAAGGTGTTAGTACCCCGGGCGAGCCGACTCATTCATGCTGAAACCAATAGTAGCTTCAGCGTGGCTCTACCACCTAAATTTTGTACAATAATATCTAAACGTCGACTACAGTCCTCGTCAAACTTTTTGACCGCTTTGTGTGTGATCGCAGTGAGCAACTATTATTATCATCTTACCTAACTATTATACTTAACCGTTATTATTTAATTTTTTAACTAGCGGGCCCGGCAGACGTTGTCCCGCCCTGATTATGAAAAAATCCTTGACAAATTAAATACTAAAATATTCCTCATTAATCACTCTATCCACCGGTGAAAACAGCATGAAAATCCGTTCAGTAGTTTTTGAGTTTATCGCGAACAGACAGATGCGGTAGGGGACTTTGTTTTATACTATGTAATGATAAGAATCGGATTTTTAATTGTAGATTATAGTCTTATGGCGGCTTCATTATCGTCTTTTGTGACCATTTTTTAAGTTGTAATTTCAGTGCATTTTGTAAATCAACTTGTTAAGGTACCTATGCATAGTACCTCGTATATACAACAATACCAAGCTCTATAATTTGTAAGTTCTAAAGGTTTTAGATTTTTGCAGGTACAATTTTTTTATTTATGCCAAAAATATAAAACGATGTTTATTTTACAGCAACTCAATGGCCAAGGGAGCATAACATGCGGTACAGGAGTACAGACGACCTCACTCTACCAATGAATTAACCACATTATTTTAAATTTAATACAAGTAATATGTTGTAACGAATATTAACAATCATGTCGGTAACCGCCCTATAGTCATATATATTATACTGTAAATAAAATAAATTAAAATTAATTGGTGTTTAGATTTCAAGGCTTTGTAAAGTAGACCTGATAATAATTCGCTTAAAAAAATTATAATGTATCTAAATTAGAACACGTGTTAATAAAATGCAATTAAAATTACTGATTAGTGTATTTAACTTGTAATATAGATGTAATTAGTAATCGAAAACAATAATACATTCTCATAGTGACTCTACTTATTATATGATACATAGATTGTAACATGAATATATTAAATTAAATATATATAAAATCGTATTTGATGTCATAGTAAAAATATGTAAAATAGAGTATGTTAAGTAATAACCATATTTACTCTGTTCTGAATTATTATAGTTCTTTATGTATCTAGCAAGCCCGGTTGACGTTGACTTGGCCTTATAATAAAAAAATCTTATAACGAAACCTAACCTAGCCTACAAGGTTCGATTGTAAATCTAAACTAGTCTTAAATCTATCTGAACACACAAAAAAGAATTCATCAATAAATGTCCAGTAGTTTAGGAGTCGCTCAGTCACATACACACCTACAGAAGAATTATATATCTATACAAATAGCGGGACCGGCGGACGTTAATGATAATAAATTGATAATAAAAAATAATCCTAACAGTCAACCGCAGCGCTACCTACCGGGTCCAATCTAAACCATTCTCGGATCCACTGGAACACGTACGCAAAATTTCATCAAAATCGGTCCAGCCGTTTAGGAGGAATTCAGTAACATACACACGTACAAAAGAAATTTATACATAAAGATAGTTTGATTCATGTGTTAAATTTCGCAAAGGACAGAATTTTCAGTCAATCTGTAAATATTATAGAATTGGTTTAGAAGAATTATTTAAAGTATTTCTTAGTCTATATAATTAATGTAACTCGTTAAGTATCAACGCTACAAGGCAGTATTGAAGCCGTAAGGCGACATTACTACAGCTAGATTCTGATCCATCAAATAAAGGACAATTAGCCGAGATAGTGCTTATGTGCTTCAGTAAATGAATGTAATTCGCCACAACTTAAATCGACAAGGAGTACAATAGTTAGTTACATAGTACTAATATGTATTCATACAATTAAACTAAACTATGAAATTATACCTTAAACATTTGATAGGTGGTAGAGCCACGCTGAAGCTATTACTGGTTTCAGCATGAATGGGTCGGCTCGGCCGGGGTAGTACCACCCGACCCACAGAAACACCGACGTGAAGTAACAGTGCACGCATTGTTGCGTTTCGTTCGGTCAATAAGAGCGCCCGAGGAAGACCTCCCTTCCCCTCCCCTCCCCTCTCGTCTCCCCACTCACCCTTCCTCCTAAACACAAACTGGCAACGCATTTCCGAGTCCCTTAGTGATGTTAGTGTCTATGGACGGTGGTGATCACTACTTATTACTTTTTACTTATACATCAGGGGGACCTGTTCGTTTGCCTCCTGTGACATAAAAAAAACCTTTAATGTATTAATAGTTGCTTGTTTAGTATTAGATTGGTAGACAAACTAGTAAATGTAACCGCCATAATTACCAAAAATTATGTATAACGTAATATTCTATATTATATTCTGTAATACTTATTATTTTTTCTTCATATTAAAGATGTATTTAAAATATTTACAAAAATGTATAATGGTAAAATTATATACGAATTTCACTAACTTTATTTAATAAAGTGAAAAATAAAAATAACAAAATTGATTCCAAAGATATAATCAATTGTATGTAATTAAATAAAAATAGTAATCACAAATTGTCAATTTCTCTAGACAATATATTCATGTTGATATTTACAATAGAATTGTATATCTAGTCTGAACTATAAATTATAGAAATATGCTAGATAAATATATCCTAAAGCAATATATCGAATATTTAGACTTAAGAATATATAGCTCTGCTTACTTGACGCTGTCTGACTAATAATTGTATAGAAGAACTTTAAAACAACTTATATAAAATGGAAATAAAACTGGCTCGAGTTAAATTAAAGTTAGAAGGTATTATAATGAAGCAACCTAAACATTATGGGATGGATGTTTATTTCTATTTAGTAAAAGAAAACAAATTACATTATACAATTGTTCTTTATAGACATTTAAAGATTTCCAAATGCTACGTAAATATTAGCTTGGAGATAGTCATAATAATTTAAGCAATAAGGTTAGATACACAAGTTTTTATTTGTTGAAATCATAATTTGATTTTACATCTACTGTAGTTTGGCTCAAACTACTTTTCTATTTATTATAGATTACAAAACTTCTATGGGTTCTTCGTTACTTCCAATGTTTAATATTTTCCGATATAACTCGAAATCCGAATTTTTATTATCAACGTCATGTCAACTTTGACACACTATCACCAGGGTTGCCAGATGAACTGCGTAAAAATACTGAACAAGGTATATAAGCGAGCAAGAAAAATTTGATTAGTAACAAAATAGATTACTTTCAAAATTTAATTTCTCATTAATGTTGTATTTAAAATTGCGATTCCTTTTAACGTTAAGTTGAATTACTCCATTAGTAGTTTTCGTCTTAAATCGAATGTACAATTCAGACTTTACTATGTTGCTTCGGGTGTCAATGATGATTCTTTTGATATAATTATTTTATGAAAGCACTGCTGCCCAAAACTGCCTTTATTAAGAGCACGTTGTCCTATGCTATTTATTATTACACATATTTTAAAGCGATAATGACTTGTTGATAGCTTGTTTGGACACAGCATCGATGGACATAGGTTCGAATCCTCGTAGCTGAGTCGGAGCTTACGGTAAAGGAAAATATAGCTTGGTGGTAGGATTTATTTAACCGCCTCAAATTGAAAATCTGTTGCCCAACACCTGTTGGTGTGTTCCGACATCTGTACTTGAGAGTTAGTTGTGTTTGGCGTGTTTACCATCATCATTTAACATCAGATGAGAACTTATAAAGTAAAAAAAACTTCTAAAGTATTTTTTGAACCTAAATTAACAATGTAAATATAAATGTGTAAAATTACAAACAATACGGAATTATGCATACTATATAATCTTTTTATAATACAGCACAAGGGACGGAAACACTGAACGGTATTTCTGGCAACCCTGGTTATACTAATTTGCTTATGGTCGTCAAAGGTTACATATATTTCTATAATAAAGCTGTACATACTAAAGTATGTATATAATAGGTGATTAAAGTTACTTTGAAAAAAAAAACAGTATCATTAATACGTCCGCACTGTAAAGTGCATGTAAAGAAAAAGTAAAGTTACGGTAATAAAACATACACCACATTTTTATATAGTTGCAATGTTTAATCATGTACCTATTAATAATTGAAAAATATAATGAAAATTGTAATAAACTGGGGAAACGTTAAGTATTATCGTAAAGTTATAATATTGTTTGTTTCGTATGACCATTTTTTCTCTATTTCCAACAAAACAATACAATAATTTGCATGTTTACAATTGCCGAAATCAAAATATAAACATTTATAACAACAATTAATTATTATTACATAAAATTATTCATATAACCTTAATTCTATTATACATATAAATAATATAAGATATGTAATCGTCTCAAATAATAAGTGTATAAACAAATTATTAGAGTATATCTATAGCTATTTTAGATCAAAACTCCGGTATAACATGTAATTACTTAGAAATTATTTATTTCTTGAATAATATTTGTACCTTAGAATTTTAATGGTGTGGAGTGGGAATGATCTTAACTCCTGCTTCTGAGATTCACATATTATAGAATTCAAGTGTATTGTTCTTAAGAAACTTCGTGTTGTAGTTTAGAGGCTTATATTGAATACAGTAAAAAGTTTGTGAAACTTTGAGTTTTAATTCTTCCCTTTAACCTGAATGACTCAGTGGAGTAAAGAAACGGTAAGTATATCATGGAAAGAATATGAGAGAATAGTTTATACTATAATAACAGGATAGCTAGTACATATACAAATATTTAAGGCCCAGACAGAGGATTAATACTTGTGCTTTTCGAGATTTTTTTCGAACAGATTTCGAGCCGTTAGTCTGAGGGGCTTTTACAGCTAAACCACATTTTTTGACAACTAGCTCAAGGGTGCGGGCGGGAGTGGCCAAACCTCGGCAAAACCTAATCAAGCTCGCGAAAGAAATCATAGATATACGTCTTAGAGAGGCACTCGAGCGTGCCTGCTTGCACACATGTATTTCGAATATAACAACTTGTCTAAATTAGCTAAACGAAATCAAAAATAAAGGGGAAATAAAGGGGAGAATATAAAAAAAGTGTGTGTACTTATGTACACGCGTTAGAAGTTATACTCCTTTGGCGTAACAAGATAAAAATATTTTCAAAATTTTTATCTTTCGCTTTATTCTAAGTTTGTAGAAAAAACGACACTAACAATAGAAAAAAGGTATCTAATACATTGAAAATTTTAATACAAAGAAATACAAACAACAAATACAAAGAAACAAAATATTGAGTATAGCTAACTTCAGGGTGTCGGTTTTTCGTGACGGTGTGCGCGCGCATCGTAAAAATTTACTCTCATCATTTTTCCCTAACGCGCCAAAAGAAGTATAACTTCAAAAACTCTTCCACTACATGTGTACCAACGGTGTATGTGAATACGCGTGTGAGGTACAGTGTATTATGTGTGAATATTAATGAGTGCAGTATCACTCCATTGTGCTATCAGCGTGCTAGAGAACTTTACTCCAGGGAATCGCATCTAGGCTTGAAACACTGCCAAGAGGAGGCCGCCGCGAGTGCGCTGGATCAAAATTGACCATCAGTCGACGGCGGTGCAATCTGTGAAAAGGCGGATGCCCTCTATTTAAAGAATCGAAGGGGTACTTCTCGAGTATGGTGTAGTTTCCTGCTTTTAAATTAACGTACCTATAATACTTGTAATACAAAAGATCAACTGCGACCGCTAGGTTAATACTTAGCACTTAGTATCATTGCGTTAAAAAAATCTAATATTTATATGTCGATAATATTTGTTATGTTTTTTATCTTAGCTTTATAAACACAATCATTATCAAACTTCAAAGAAAATTCATATAAAGTACAATGACAAAGAAAAACGTTATTTTGTTTAAAGTACGTCAAGACCACACGTTACCGAACCGTTGCTAGATACCGAACTATAAAATACTAATAGTGTTCTTCATTACATAGTATAAAACAAAGTCCCTTACCGCGTCTGTCTGTCTGTCTGTTCACGATAAACTCAAAAACTAATGAATGGATTTTCATGCGGTTTTTACCAGTGGATAAAGTGATTCATGAGGAAGGTTTTAGTATATAATTTGTCAAGGGTTTTTTTTATAGTCAGGGCGGGACAGCGTCTGCCGGGCCTGCTAGTATCAAATACAACACATTTATAAAAACAATCATGTTAAGTAGTTCGCACTGCCTGATAGAAAATTCACTTTACAAAAAAAAAAACATTTTTACAAAAATTTAAAATGATTTACATGATAAAAATCAAGCATACAAGAAAGCATTCAAAGAAGGAAATTCAATCTATATAAATTAAAACTAATTGCTAAAAATGTGCAAGCACATCGGTTCAGGACGGCGATACCTATGACGCTAATTACTTTTATGTCTTTAAATTTAAAGACAAGGTTTGTATGCAAGAATATGTTTCAGAAACAATAGGGAGCACTAAACAAATCGGGTTACAAATTTTCCATATACCAAGTGAGTGGGTAAAGCAGAACAGTGGGGAAATCTTGAAAAATTTTGACAGGCAACATTCGACAACAACATTTAGTTGTTTAATCGCCGGTTTATTTAATTACATAAAGGGAAAATTTATGCTCTGTTTATTAAAAGTAAGAAGTTTTATATACCACAAGCGTTTCATTGGTAAATTAGTATTTCACAAAAGTCCGTCATAATATGTGTAAATATTTTAAGTTACAAATGATACTTGTAATAACTTTCTTGTCTCACTGTCTCTCTACTTTTGTTTCTGATTTTCATTGATTATCATAAATGTCATTGTAGCTTCTGGTTTGTACTTGACTCTGAAATAGGTTATTTACGAATAAAATCAAATTTAATATTAACTTAACTACCTATTTATTGTACCCTAATTTTTGTCTTACCGACATATACTACGGTTGACAAATCATTTTGTAATTTAGCAAATATAGAGTCTTGTAATAAACAAACGTAAAGTCAGTCTATCAGGAAATCCAATTAACACTCTGTGAGCACTGTGACTAGTTATCCTAGCAGAGCTTGGCCTTACAATGTCTTCCACATAGAAACGAATGTTCGATAAAAGACGTCTTGCCTTTTATAGGCGGAATCCTCTAATAGGCTGGCGCTAGTGTTAATGTCCCGGTCGCGTATCGGACGTATTGCAGCGGTACCGGAAGTAGATGTTTAAATTATTTGAATATCATTTTGCTAATAAAAATAATAATAAAGGCCATATTAAATCATTAAAATTAATTATAAATATAGAAATCATTACACTTGTAAATTAAAAATACAAGTGCGGTGACAACCATCACATCCACACAGACTAGAGTATGTAACCTAAGCAGTGAAATGCGGCAGTGGCTAAAGGTAGACCCCTTTAAAATTAATGCCAAATTTTGCCAAAATTGCCAAAAGGTAATTTTTAATACATATAATGATAAACTCAGTTTTCGTTCATCAAAATTTATATTAACTCCATTATTCAAATGTTTTGCATTTTACAACAGTATACATAGCATTAAAATCCAAATACAAATATAGTAAATAATGAAACTGTAGCAGGAAACGTTAAGACATAGGAATGTACGTGTGAGAGCGTTACCGGATATGTCCGGCGGCCATGTTGTCTGCGACCCCCGTTTCCTGCGGAACCGTGACTGTACCGCAGTTACCGAGTGTTACGCGCTCCGCTTCGTTTAATGGATAAAGCCGCTGGAAATTACTTTTCATAATTTTTATATTCTATATTTCACCATGGATGTGGTATTTTGACATAAATTTTGAAGATTGTTTTCTTGACTCCAGCATCAGAAAGCCAAGTTATTATAGGTTTGGTCTAATTCCACTACAATTTTTAATCTTGTAGGTCAATGAATAATGTCGATGCCACCTCACGCCATCTATATATAAGATGTTTATTTGTTATTTATTTTTACTGTTATTTAACGCGGACTAAACTTCTTCTTCTTACCCTTAACCCACATAAGTAGGGTCGGTGCAACATGTTTGTCATGTTGTGGTGTATGATTTGGCTTAACTTTTACGATCGGCCGCCTGCCTGACATCAACCTTCCTTGGGATTATTTTGTTGTACCACAGTATTTATGATAATTATTATATAGTTACGAAGCCTCATAGGATCCTCTACCTTTACAATTTTTCCGTAGGCTTTAACTTTGGTAGGATATTTATAGTTTCTGCTTGAGCGGCACTACTGTTCCGGCCAAAAACGAAGTTCTTCAAGATATATGGTTTGTATGCTATATTGTCATTTCTATGTAACAGAAAACTAGCCAACTTTCGACTAACGCAGACTAAACTCCGGAACTAAAATAATATGATGTGGACCGTTGTGAGCGCATCACAAGAAAACTACTGAATATAGCATTTCCATCTTTTTTTATATATATTTTTTAGATCTTTCGTCCGTATCTATATACTAAGTATAATTACTAAGTACTAAGCTACTTTTTTATAAGCTCTTCAGGTTAGAGGATGTGATTTCTTCCCGCGAGGAAGTGAGGCAAGCGATGTATATAGGTACTACTACACTTTAAACGGGTTTTCAGTAATAAAACAAATTAAACCACGAAAAATGTGCAGACCAAGAGCCTACGTAAAAACAACACGGATAATATTATAATCACAAGTTCAAATGAACGTTGAAAAATGCAATTTAGTACCTTTTACCATCTGGACTAATGTAAGACTTTAAGAAATTGTTTCTTGTTCCACTGAACGTTCTAATCTCAGGAACTTTTTAAAGTTATTTTTGCATTTTACGGTCGCTTGATTGTAGAAGGCAGGCAGTCTAGTATCATGCTACGACCCTTAGGAACGCAGCAATAACAATAAAGTTAAAATGTTAATTTTCAATAAGTAACTCAAAGTTGTAATTAATTAAGCGGGTTTGAAACTGTTGTCACAGTAATCAAGTAATATCCTAGCTAATATTATAAATGCGAATGTGAATTTGTTTATTTGTCACGCTTTTATGCCGTAGCTAACCGATCATCATGAAATAATTCATGTAATTTTTAAGGTGAACAGAAAAGTACATAGGACACCTTTTATTTAGTAAAAAGTATCGGTCATGAGAGAGAGGTCAAATCTATATTAACGCGAGCGAAGCTGTGGGTAAAAGCAAATTTGTTAATAAATTCTATAAAAATAACTTTTCTACTTACAGCTATTTTGCATTATAAAATGGAGTCGAATGATTATAAAATATGAATTATTCAACAAAATATTACCAATAATAATAATTATAAAATGTATAACATTATTATTAAACTGTATTGAAAATTTTACTAATGTCCTCGCGGAACACCGCCGGTGCAGGAAACTCCGAGACCGGAAGCAGCCGTCGGCCATATTGTTTGCGGCTCAACTTCCGGTGCACTACCCACTTGTCTCCGTACAACTTGCAAACTGCATGACAACAGTTAAACTTGTTTTTAAAGATTTTAGAAAACGAAGTGTATAAAATTAAAACACATGAATGTTTATGTAATGAAACATGACGATGTGGTTTTTAACACCGTAACGGACACTAAATTTAGGCTCACGTTTGTAGGATAATAGGATAAATTATATAGAGCAGAGCTCTAATTTTATAATGAGTTCAGATTCATAAATTTACCTCTACCATTGTCATTTATCATTCAGGTTTCCTAGTTAGCCTAAAACGTTCTGTTCTCTACGGTAGTTAATAGCTCCACCACAACACCACCTATGAGATCCAGATAAAAAATTACTGTTTTGAACGAATATATTTATTATCTATAATAATAACATTATACATTGGGCTGTTTATTAGGTTGTTTTTTGTTTGTATCAACGCGTTAATCTCTAGAACTTGTATAGTTGATATTTGAATAAATATCTTTACAGTTCCTATTAATTAGGAAAATCTATAGGAGCTTAAGGAGCGGCTTACTTAGCTGTAGGTTACAAAGTACGCTAATCGAGAGAGAAGTGCAGTGTAAATTGTAAATGCCTATGCCAGTTAGGTATCAATGTCACGCGACTCTATTGAGTAGTCGCACTGCATTCTATATACAAATGTTATTACAATCTAATGTGTATAAATAATACTTTTTTTTATATATTTTCTTAGATTTGGACAAATATTTTTAACACTTCTTACAACCTATCAGTTCAAAATCAAAAACACTTTATTCAACACTTTATTTAGGCCCTAAAAAGGCACTTACGAACGTCAAAACTACCACTGGTTCGGAAAACAACACAGTCATCGAGAAGAACCGGCAAGAAGCTCGATCTGGTTTATCTTTTTAACAAATATATATTTAGAATGTATTAGGTTCATATCACAAACGTTTTCAATGGATGCACAGAAATGAGTCAATTCCAGACATCACCATCGTTCACATATTGATCCACTCTGTAATAGCCTTTTGACATCAAAACCCGCTTGATATGGCGCTTAAATTCAAAATCCGGCAAATCGGTAATGAATTTGGGACTCTGTTGTAAAACCCAACACTATTTACCAAAAAACAGTTACTGGTTTACTAAGTCTAAAACATGGGACAACCAGTCTGTCACAGTTTCTAGTATACTATGATAGTATCTAGTATAGTATACATAGTTAATGAAGTATATACACTTTTTGTGTACTACTACATTACATAAAAATCGGTCTAAGTGTTTTTAAATTAAATTCAGACAGACAAACAAACATACTATTTTATCGTCATATTCGTGCACTGTGTTCTTATAATAAATATCTACCACAATAGTTTGGATAAATAAAATACTCAAACAGAGCTACGTGTAGCTGTTTTACCATACATAAATATAATAAATCTTTCTTACTACATTTTTATGTTATGAGGTCTAGATTATCCGGTTACAGGAGAACTTGTAATTGTACGACATTTATAATATTTTGATAACTTTATACGTACGGTTGCTAGTAGCGGAACTCTAAAAAGCCGTCTCAATAATTTCATTGTATCTTGGCGACGCGCCGAAGTGGTTTTCAGTGATTATAGCGTCAGCAAATTCACTACAAATCACGTTTATTCATCCAAAATAAGTCCTGATGGACGAGAGGTCTAACAGTTGGAATATCAACTCGATCTCCGCGAGTTCGAACCCCGGCATATACCTACGATTTTTTCGAAATTCGCGTATATTTATTAATTTCAATTTGTAACACTATCAGCTGACGGAGAAGGAAAGCATCGCGAGGAAACCTGAACCTGCGAAATGTTTTTGTAGTACCACCGCGTGTGAGAAAATATAGAACTATGGATTTCTTGGGGCTGGAAATCTCCAATACGTGCGCATATGTTCCTCCAGGAAGGGACCCAAGACCTTGCAGTAGGTCTCTTATGCTGATATTGATGAATATAGAGATTTTTTATCTGTAATAGGTAAGGCCAAAATATAAGAAACCAATTTTAAAAATCCTTCCACGTATACCGCGAGCGCTAGAAACAGAGCATAGTATCTCTTACCGCAGCCCTTCAGCGCCTTGGGAGAGCGCGTCGTTCTCCAGATAGCTTCATATGTCAGTGATGGTATGTTCCAGACGTGTGAGCGAGCTTTCGCAATATTTTTTTTATTTACTAGCGATTCCGGCAGACGTTGTCCTGATAATAAATCCTAAAACTCAACCGCAGCGCCTCCTACTGGGTTCAATTGTAAATCTAAACTATTCTTGAATCCATTTGAAAACACACAAATCATTTCATCAAAATCAGTTCAGAAGTTCAGTTACTAATACACACGGAGAGAATAATTATATTATATGCATAGATGTGCACAGGCGATGGTATGCGTCAACCCATTCGCTTGTAAATTATTTGTTTTGAGTTATTTATTTTTTATGTCATAACAGGCAAACAAACTGGTGGGTCATCTGATGTTAAGTGATTACCACCGTCCATAGACACTAACAACACCAGGGGAGTCGACAGTGCGTTACCAGCCTGTGTTTGGGGGAATAGGAGGGAGGGGAGAGAGGAGATGGGAGGGGAGGGGAGGAGGGCCTCTGGTGCCCTCACTGACAAGCACTGTAACTTCACGTCGGTTTTCGATGAGAGGGTGGTACTACCCCGGGCGAGCCGACCCATTCATGCTGAAACCAATAATAGCTTCAGCGTGGCTCTACCACCTACGAAGTAGAATTATTATACTATGGTAATATAGTTATAAGAGTTACAAAATATAGTTTCATTTGATTGTTATACGCGTATTGAAAGCTATATTATTAGCAAGTAATATAGGCTGTATTTTATCTTCAAAATCTACAGAAGGAAGCCACAAACAAAAGCTAGTCTAATATAAAATACATATTTAAATTATTAATTTTTTGTGCGTTTTAGATTTAGTAAAAATCTAAAATTTACATTATTGGTCTCCTTATTTCGTATATTTACAAGAGAATATATGTTTGTGTTTATGTAACGCTTAACAAGTAAGGGCAATCAACAAAGCGAAGTCAATTTGTGCTGCTCGAATAAATTGCAAAATATTATAAATATTTGTAATTCTCATGCTATCGGTACACCGGGTCGGTGGTGGCGCGGCTGCACAACTGAGTTACTGTTCATTGACAGCATAATGCACGACGTAAACCACTTATTGTTCGCAAACAACTCACTTAGTACATTGTCAACCTATACCTAATTAGGACGTCAAACAATCAATGCATAACCCCCTTTATATTATGTATATCGTGAATACAAAGGTAAATTAGTGACATGCATTTTGTTTTTAATTTTAAATTGAAGTAAATAATGCATTGTAACAAATCGTTACTAATATTATAGATTAAAAAATCTGTTTGTTACGCTTTCACGCCTAAACTACTCAACCGTTCAAATGCAATTTTGCATACACGTTGTTAGATTTAGATACATCTAGAAAAAAATTATCTTTTCCCGAGGAATAGGTCAAACCTACATTAACGCGAGCGCAGCAGCGAGCATAAGTTAGTATATTATATGGCTTTTAAGTCTTTAGTTTCGTATATTCCTGTATTGTCTTAAAATTTAATGTAATCCACTCTCGATACAAATATCTTATTTAGATATGTTATCTATATCTCAATAATCCGGTAACTATCGGAATAAAATACAATAACAATTTAAAAGAAATGTAAAATGTGATATACACATTCACGAATATAATAACGTATAAACCAAAAATAAACCTTTAAATAATCTGTAAATTCACTAAAAATTTCTTGATCTGTTCGTATATTGACTATTTTTATTTTTATAATTTAGATTCATAGATAGAAGTCATGTATTTTGTCTTAGCACACTCATCGTATACCCCGGATACCCACACAACCCACTAATTAGGTGTTAAATCACTGAAAACGACTAAATCCCAACGTGGAAACTGTGGCCTTCACAGTTTACCGTGATTTACACTTTGAAACGGCCTAACGCTTTTCAAGGTTTAGGTATGTTGATGAGAAATAGCGATTTATATGAATATTTTTTTACTTTTATTTCAACACGATTTGTTCGACAAGAAAATACTTTTAAAGGAAATCAACTAAATAGATTTCATTCTTATGTTATTTTTCTATAGACAAGTGTAGATTATTATTATCTCATACTATTTACAGATTATGTTAACTTCATATTTGCACAATTCCATTTGTTTTTTTTTTATCGAAGGTAAAAAAAAAATTGTAGGTTATAAAAAACACACAAGCGATTATACAATTACATTACGTAATATTAGTTTCAAATATATATTAATTTAAAAGCCATAAATATTTTTTTGAGTATCCAAAAAAGTAAAATGAGTTTTTAATAATGTGAATATTCGTATGTAACAAAATAACCAGTTGACTAACACATAGAATTCTCCAAAATCAAAAAGCAAGAAATCCTGACTACAAAAACACTTAAGGCTTGTTAGTTACAATATATTAATATGCTAATTATCCCCTATTAAATGTCATCTCAGTATTCACACCTACTACCTACACACACATTTACTTATCACACAATCTATCTATACCTTTTTCGGTCTTCCTCTACTCCACATTTATACTTACAACATTTCGGGTTACATGGCTTATCATCATGACATGCCCGTACCATGCTAACCTATTATTCCTCAACTTCTGTGTCACTGGTGCTATTTTCAAACTACAAAATATGAGTATTCGTACAAAAATAAAGTCCTTTTTTCATTCCCTGATATCCTACTAAATCATTATGTTTAAACATTATAAAAGTTAGTTCCATACTAGGCTTAGCTTTTTTACTTTCTTAGACCGTATCGTCTCTTATGATCAGATGGAAGTGTAATCAAAGGCCTAACCCAAAAAAGTATATTAATGCATTGTTTCCTGTATATAATAACCATTTAATAGTTATGGGTAAATTACGAAGGTCAGAACCGGAGGATCCAAAAAAACCAAATTACTTTAATTTAATTTATTAAATAAAATTACAAAAGAATCTAAAACTAGAGAGTGTCGCCGATGTTTGGCTAACTCTCGCATTAAACTTAAACAAAAACTAATAGCATAGTGAATGCTACGGATGTTAGGTTAACACTGTTCTTCCGTTGTTTCGTCCAAGTACCTATACGTAGACAATGTGCGAACGAAGGGGTCGGACCACCAAACGTTTCCACTAAGTTTGTGCATCTGTTGTGGAAATCGCTGACTCGCATGCTTTGAACACCTGCTGCAACTCGGGACTGGGAACTCGGCATTGTTCTTAGTCATCGATTGTGGTGTGTAGCGATGGCATAATGCTTTGAACACCTACCGCATCGTGGGACTGGAACTCTTAGTCAGCAATTGTGGTGTGTAGCGATGGCGTAACAGGTAGACTACATAAAGAAATAACATGCACAATGAACAACATCCATATATTTTTGATGCATCCAGTTTACACATGTACTCCTTGCTTAAAAATGAAATATAACTGTGTGTATTTGTACAGGATACATTACTTTTAATTACTACATATATAGCATTTGCTTAGAATTAGATGGTTAGTAGAAAAGAAGTAAAAACTTCTTTAGGCGCGTCTAACAGTATTTTTTGGCAGGAGATAAACTTATAATTTCGCGTGATGACATGCATGCATGATCGCGCGTATTGCTATTGCGCGGCTTACGTCAGACTAGCGACATGTAGTATAGCGACCTGTGTGTATGTAATATTGATATTTTGCAGGTAATCATAGGTTTGATTGATTAATAAGCTTTATAACAATGTATATTATTATTGCTCCGTGTGCCAATAGATGTGAAAATCAGACTAATGTTAATAATTCAAATATATAGATTATGAAATTTCGATAATTCACGATATAATTAATTTAAAAATTCAAAAGGCAACACAGTTATTCCATCGTTTTGAGTTTTTACTTCTGTCGGCATTCCTTATGACTGTCTCAAATTTTTTTTCTTTTGCATTTAAACACAGTACAAGATAATTATCCTTACGTGTTAATATCATGCATAAACCTGTGATCTTAATGATTACACCATAATTTTATGTTTGAACTAGCTTCTGCCCGCGACTTCGTCCGCGTGGAATAGTTACTTTGGGCGAACGCTAACACGCAGCGGCAGCTGTCAAAAGGAAAAAAAACCGCGATTTTGAAACATTCTTCATTAGTGCTCCGCTCCTATTGGTATTAGCATAATGATATATACCCTATAGCCTTTCTCGATACGTGATCCGATTCAAATCGGACCAGTAGTTCCTAAGATTAGCGATAATTTGTGATTTGAGGTTTTATTGTGAACCCTGTACTTTAACGGTGACGCGTGTTCATACAAACAGACAGACATACAGACATTTTCAAAAATGATTGAAATGTATTCTATTACTTATTCCTAGACACCTGCAACAATTTTTTTCACGAAAATCAAAAAAGTACAGGAATGATTTACATTCTTATTATATGTATAGATTACCAATATGCACTTTTACCTTTATGTAATCATTTGTTGGTGTGTTAAACATACAAAATATATTACATATTTATACATGACTTTATGTTCAGCGCAACTATATTAAGAGCGGTCATAAAATTAGCGAAGACTTTACTAAATTGAAATCATTATTTTACAGGCAATGTGATATATCGCTCGTCTTATGCAATAAAACCTCAGTAGTAAAAACACTGAGGCACCCATAGCACGACGGCAACCTCGGTACACCGCGTCCGTCGCCCGCCCAAATGGAATTGAAACTGTCACAATCTCGTTTGTAAAGTGCACTTTTTCTTTTACACTATCTACATTTGATTGAACCTCTACACTTTGTATCAGTCTTCGATTGTGACGTTGTATCCGAACAAAGATACACTGACATTTTCATACATGTCAATATTTTTTTACCTCCCCATCGTGTTTTTATTAACTCTCTTTTTTGTATGTGCCGCGTGGAATTTTGTATTTATATTATAACTTCCCCAATGAAATATAAACCTAATATAAACCTGAAACAGCCGTGTAAGAAAATTAAGAAGTAATTATTATTATTTTGCTTAATAGGTTTTAGTGTTTGACCACAATCGAATCTGATGTTAAATGACGAAGTGTTCTAAGATAGTAAACACGTTAGATCTAGAAAGGACTGGCTCTCAAATGCAGCAGGTGCTTGTTGATGGATTTTCAACTTTAAAGTGGTAAGTGGCCAAGGGGATTTAGAAAAAGTCCTACAACTGTAGGTACTATGGTTCTATCACGCTGTTATCCTTCAATGAAAGCTCTGCCTCTACCGTATGAATTCGAACATACGTCAAGGGACGCGGTCTTCGAAGACACTATTTAGTTTTTTTTTTTATTGTAGCACGGCATAATGACTGCACTGTGCCTGATGGTAAGCACAGTACAATCCAAAAACAATGGCGACCACCGAGTGACACACTATCCATCGCCGGTCGCCGCTGTCATGCCGGCCTGCGAAAAGCTGGATATGCACAGGCTGATCCCGAAACGCGACCCGTGGAAGCGAATCACTATGACGGGCTTTTTCGCCATATACATGGTGCTATAGTGAGCTATCATCGCTTCACGAAGTAGAAAAAACATTACGAGATTTCATACAGACAAGATTGTAACGCGAAGAGTAATATCTCTTAAATATATTTGAAATCCTACAAGTATTTTTATGACTATTAAAAATTAAACAATCACCGATGCTTAGAACGGTCTGTAACCGTTTAGGAATTTGTATGAGGCTAAAAAAAATTCATTTATACTTTTTAGTCCGGTTTAAGAATGTGGTATGTGAAGCATCATTACATAGTATAAAACAAAGTCCCCTACCGCGTTTGTCTGTCTGTATGTTCGCGATAAACTCAAAAACTACTGAACGGATTTTCACGCGCCTTTCAGCAGTAGATAGAGTGACTCATGAGGAATATTTAGGTATATAATTTATCTATATTTTTTTAATTATCATGGCAGGACAACGTCCGCCGTGTCCGCAAGTATTATTATAAAGCAGTCTTATACCCGCATACATAAAGGCTGTTACTGGTTCTTTCTAAATATTTTATTATTTTTTTTTTTCTCGAACTGACTACGCTATTGACCTAGCAAGGTCTTAACAGCTTCAGCGGACTACTTTTTTTTATTATTTTTTTATTATTAATAATTATTGAACCAACAATAGCTTGCACAAATATTAGCCGAACAGAAGAATCCACGTATGCAAAAGCATAAAAGTGTTAAAAAATAAAGGTAAAAAATGAAAGTTTATTTACCGATGATATTTCAGTGGCTAGTATATTCGCACACCGTATTTATCAACGTAGCTTCAAAACCTGGCGAATGAGCCAGAATTTTCGGTGAAGGAAAAAAAAATGTCATGATAAAAATATAGCATGGGCTTCTTCTAAGTCAGCTTGGATCCACCATCAAGTTGAAATCTGGGGCTAAGCAAATATAGGTATGGTTCGTCAGCTGCACTTCAAAGCCAGTCTCCCTTTAAGTTTCGCGTCATTACCATCTTAGATCACGTCGATATTTTTTTTTTTTTATTATATGTCAAAATCAAGCAAATTAATAGGTGGGTCACCTGATATTAAGTGATCACCACCGTCTATAGACACTAGCAACACCAGGGGAGTCGCAAGTGCATTGCCAGCCTGTGTATGGGTAAGGGGTAGGGAAAGGAGAAAGGGGAAGGGAAGGAGGGAAAGAAGGTGGGCCTCCGGCGCTCTCACTGACCGAACGAAACGCAACAATGCAAGCACTGTTACTTCACGTCTGTGTTCTGTGAGAGGGTGGTACTACCTCGGGCGAGCCGACCCATTCATGCTGAAACTGGTAATAGCTACAGCTTGGCTCCACCACCACTTTAACATCAGGTTAGATTGTGGGTAAACTCTAACACATGAAGAATTAAAAAAAAAACATAAATATTGTTGTAGCAATCCGATCAACGAACATTATTACGGAATGTTTGACTAAAACTCCAAGGAACCTGCATTTTTATTAGTAGATAATATTAAAGTAATCATTATTATATTAACAATATACATACATCAATGGAATTTACATCTGTATAAGCATATTCGTAATTGCTAACTCTAACATTATTTGACCTATCGTCATAAACATCGCCACCTACCTAAGAATCGTCATAATTTTAAGCCCGTAATCGTCCACTGTTGAGTATAGGCCTCTATCATTTTACGGTGCTAATCTCATGCATTGAGCTAGTTTTTTTTAACTTTATTTTTGGCAACCAATCTTCCAGCTTATTTTACTGCCATTGTCGAGTAGTTAATAATATTACAAGCCTTGTGGGATTGCTTCAATGTCAATGTTAATGTCCTAAAATATGTTGGCTCTCTTGGTAGAATTTCCAGGGATTTTTTGTGGCATCTCAGAATTCATGCTCCGTGGTATTTATTATCTTCCATTCACTTCACTTATGCACAATAACTGAACTATATTACATAAAACACTACCAATTTTACAATATAAAGTGTCGAATAACACATGAATAAAATATAAGATCCACTACATAACAGACTAAAATCCCGCCAAAAAATCCAATGAGGTAGTTCATCACTAAAATTGGCATGCGCGTGAAAACGGAGAATAATTACCAATGTCTATTTAACAATAACTCAACAGTTTATAACAACAAACGACAATGACACGGACGAATAATTACAACAAATAATATATTTACGCACTATAACACTTTTTTTTAATGTCATAGCCGACAAACGAACAGGTGGGTCACTTGATGTTAAGTGATCACCACCTTCCATAGACATTAATAACACCAGGGGAGTTGAAAGTGGGTTGCTAGCCTGTGTTTGGGGGAAAGGGAGGGAAGGGGAGAGGAGAAGGGAGGTGGGTCTCCGGCGCTCTCACTGACCTAACGAAACGCAACGTCGGTTTTCTATGAGAAGGTGATACTTCCCCGAACGAGCCAACCCATTCATGCTGAAACCAGTAATAGTTTCAGCGTGGCTCTACCACCTATAGAGATCATGTAACGTGAATAATTTGCCAAACTCCAACCAATCTTAAGCTTAATTGGATGTAAACAAACTCGCCATCTATATGGCATTTGCCAAACAGCCTGACAAACGGATGAAGATAGATATAATTGTTAGCTTTAACAAATGTACATAAAATGAGATTTTTTTTTGAAAAACGATATTCATTATGATAATATAAAACATTCAGACAGTGGTAAACGTGAATTTGAAGGTACAAAGGTAAGGAAAACAATCAAGGCGGCATTGAGATCCGCTATTAAGTACAGGGCACAAACGTATCTGAGAGCCAGTAATGGCGTGCACTTCAAACAGTACGGAACTCAAAGAAATCATTATTCCGCGAGCTTCCTCGCACAACCTCTTTGGAACGTAGTGTTGTGAGAAATTATTAAAATTGTCGATAGAACCAGAATAAGTTCTTCGAAGCAAACATCGCATTATCTTTACATTGTTTTTTGTTTTGAAAATTTTAACTAAACCTTTGTATTTTTATTTATTTAAAATTTTTGAATATCCTTCGTGGATATTAGGTAAGCTTTATCTTAAGTGATGATTTTTTGTTCAAGTAATTTTTAATAGTCGACCGTTTATCTTAATATATCAATAATTCCTTGACTTTTTTTCCTTAGTGTTTTATTATTACTTAATATTGGATTGAACTTAAAATGTAAAAAATGGTCTTTAACACTAGATATACCAGCTATTTAAATATATCTATTTCTACCAAACCAGTCAAAATGACTGGTGCATAAGAAAAAAGGCTTATTGTGGTTTCCAGTCTATATTTACTCTTAAAAATGACAAAAATAAAGTTGAACAATATTAATTATAAGAGCTAAATGGATTTATAGACATTGCCACATAACAAAACACTTAATTGTTTACAGTTTGTTGCTCACAATTTCTACATGTGTAGATTTTGCTGCGTGTACACTTTCCGCATAGACTTTTTTTGCATTTATTGCAAATATTTGTAGTCTTATTGTTATTGCAATATCCTATTGGACACCATTTTCGTAAAGAAACTGTGGCATTTGTGGTTGGTATATTGACTTCGTGTGGTTTTTGCCTTGAAGTCTGATATTCTGAAGCGTAATTGTCCAGTTTTTCCCCAAAACTCGAGAGGCTTCTAACTCAGTACAAATTCGAATATGTTCCAAAATATGGTTGTCAATCAGTAATAGGAACGCACTACTTAGATTCCCGTTCATAATGTTTCTTTTAGCACGTGCTGTTGGCCCGTGTACATCTTTGAAAACACTATGAAGTGATGATCTACCAGCAATACCTCCTTCTTCAATTCTCGTCCAAATAGTTCCGTCTGAAGCAATTTCAGTTTGCTGATTTGGTATGTTACTTCCACATTCATCTTCAGAACTGGAAGGGAATCGCATACGTCATCTTGTGCGTTTGTTTAGAATATTTTCGCAATCACTGTCACTTGACCGATCTATATTGTCTTCATCAGGAATTTCCTCATCACCACTTTCGATAATAGCACTACTATTATCACCATCACTATCACATAATTCACTTTCTACATCTGAACATTCCAGAGGTATGTTGGTTGCATTTTCTAAATATGCAAAAAGTTTCGCTTTTTTTGACATTTTTAGGGGCTCACAATCACTATAAAAATTTTGTCTATAAGAAAATTGCTGCGAGTTGAACAAATCTAGAAACAAGACTGAACGTGTCTAGTGCATTTACAAAACAAATGCTCGTCAAAATGACGTCATCGACACAAGAAAAGTGAAAGAAAACAAAAGACGATGAAAAAAAGAAAAGACGATAACGAAACAAACAAAAGACGCTTCGGTGCTATATGTACTGCATCGGTCTCATGATTCTCCCAAAATTATAAATTTTTTCATACAAACACAACGTGTCATTTTGACTGGTACTGGTATAAATGTCAATAACAAAAATTATATTTGTTACTAATGTATATAAAATAACATTAAGTTTATAAAACGTATTCTCTAATTATAGCTACAAAAGTCATAACATCATTTCTGAAAAAAAAATGTGTAATGTAGTAGGAATTTTGAATTGAAATTGCACGACCAGTCTAAATGACTGGTCTGATAAATCTAGTGTTAATGATATTAAATAATTGTTTTGTCAGAAAATTTTTAAAATCCACGAACTTTTGGTATTTATGTAGGTTTTCTGATCAATAAGTCAGTTTAGACTATTAGCCGTTTGTTTTAAAATTATTGAAGTTATACGTCTTTTGGCACGTTAGGGAAAAATGATGAGAGTAAATTTTTACGATGCGCGCGCACACCGTCACGAAAAACCGACACCCTGAAGTTAGCTATAGCCAACATTTTGTTTCTTTGTATTTGTTGTTTGTATTTCTTTGTATTAAAACTTTCAATGTATTAAACGCCTTTTTTCTATTGTTAGTGTCGTTTTTTCTACAAACGTAGAATAAGGCGAAAGATAAAATTTTTGAAAACATTTTTATTTTGTTACACCAAAGAAGTATAACTTCTAACGCGTGTACATAAGTACACACACACTTTTTTATGTAGTTTATAATGAGTACTACTAAAAGTATTGCAGAAATAATTAATAGTTTATTAAAAACATCATTTCGCAATTTGTAACAAGAGAGTAACAAAATATAAAATCGTAGTTTTATTTCTCATACGACGGAAAGTAAAATGATCTTCGTATAATTATAGAAATACTGTGAAAATATCCCTCAATATAATTAAAAGATTAAATTATCGATAAAAAATATATAACATTATAGTAACAGGTACGCTCTACGCTGAGGAGTAACGAAGCTAATCTGTACTCAATTGTCGACAATTTGAGGCGTAACAACAGAAAATAAGCAAGACTTAACCGCTCTATGTTAAACTTAATCCACTGTATAAATAGACCTTACAATTATCTGTAATGATCGCACAGTTTTACACAGACTCGGGTTTTGTTTGCGTTTATTTGTTAAAGTATTGAATGACAAATTATTTATAGGGAATGCTTACATCGCAAATAATTATTCAGCAACGGCGTCTTTTAAGAATATTTAAATTTAAAAGAGACCTTAGGAAATTTGTCTGTCTATACATTTATACTTGTTATTAATATTATAACGCCGAAGAGTTTGTTTGCCCGCTAATCTCAAGAACTATTAGTCCCATTTGAAAAATTCTTTCAGTGTTAGATAGCTTATTCATCGACGAAGGCTATTGGCTATATATCATCACGCTAAAGCTAATAGGAGTAGAGCACCAACTAAGAATGTTTCAAAATGTTTTTTTTCCTTTTGAGAGCTTCCGCTGCGTGTTAGCGTTAGCCCAAAGTAAATATCCCATGCGGGCGTAGTCGCGGACAGAAGCTAGATTAATATATATATATATATTTGGTACATACTTCACTACCCTAAAGATAAAAATCTATACTGTATACCTATACAGTATAGAAATAAGAATGACTGTAATATACTTGTAAGGAAGTAAAAATATTAGACAAAAATGAAATATTAGAGAAACAATAAATGAAATAGGTTAACGAAAATAATATTAAGGAAAATTTGTATAGCGATAAGAGGCAATAAATGTAAGAAAGACACAATAAAAAATAAAAAGACGGAAAGGCCAAAAAATGAAATAATATAAAGTAGAAAAAATAGTGAAAAGTATCGCAAAAAAGATCTTGGATATGCGTATGAGGAAAAGGGGACTTAAAAAAAAGATAAAATCTGTCGGCCATCAATTATATTTGTATTCCCACCGCTACATTTGAGAGGTCTTCCTCTCGGTTTAGCTCGATACAATCTTGGACCACATCGACATTTAACATCAGTTACGATTGTGATCTGAAGTATAAGAAGTAACTAAAACCTATAACTATAAATGAGAATGTAGATTTTAAAAACGTTTTGTAACATCAGCCTGTAAGAATTCCACCGCTTCACCAAAGGCCTCTTCCCGTGGCAAGATATAGGCATAAACACCACGCCAGGCATTACATATACCTAAACGATTTCTTTTTTATATGCACCATCGGTGTTATTACAAAAAAGTTAAATACGTATTGAATACTTGCTTTAAAAAGGTTCCGAATTAAATGCACCGCGCTCGCCCGAGGCAAGTTCGTGTTATCCTTTTTCGCAAGTCTAACCTAACATTCAGCGAGCGCGGTGTATTAAATTCGAAACCTTTTTAAAGCAAGTATTCAATACGTATTTAACTTTTTTGTAATAACACCGCATAAATTTTAGCGTTTGACCACAATTGCATCTGCAGTTAAATGTTGATGTGTTCTAAGTAATCGCCTTAAACCTAAAAGGAGTCTGGCTTTACCGGATCACACCCATAGATCCTTGATGACAGATTGGTAATTTGAGGGTGGTAGCTGCCCATGCTTTAATTCTTTTTTTCTTTCTTTTTTTAACAAGGCTTTTATAAATCCTTAACGGCTTTGCCAGCCTAGGATGCTATGTTATCATCACGATATTTCCCCCTTCACCGAATGGTCCAGTTCATTCGCAAGAATTTGAACCTTGAAACTTGAATCGATCGATGCAGTATCCGGACAAGGTAACCATTAAGTTATGTTAGCTAAAAATCTACCCATTCATTTCCCCTCGGCGGCGGCTCAAGTCTAGGTCCGTTCCCTCGGCGTGGAGCCCTTGAATACGCTGCCCGCGCGATACAGTGACACAAAATCTTACATCACTGCGATAAAATTACACATATCATCTCCACACACGTGCACGCACTCATACTTACACAAGAAAGTCGAAGGGTTTTATTTTTTTCTCTTATCAAACTGAAATAGTTTAGAAAAAATTATCCGACACAAAATACATATAAGAATTGTTGAGGTATGTATGCTTGGTACACATATATGTAGCTAAGTTAGTAGCTTAGCTCAAATAAGTCGCGAATTGCATGAGTCAGGTAACAGTCCAAGCCAAGGTGTGCCGTGCACTCCTGAGCTAATTGTCAAATAAAATCGGCGATGTGCCTTATGCGCTCGCCTTAGTAGTCCAGTGAAGCTGTTAAGACCTTGCTAGGTCAACAGCGTAAGCAGTTCGAGAAAAAAAAATACCCCATTCAATCAGATCAGTGACAGTTTTGCAAATACCAAAAAATCACTGTTCTTTATTTTTCATACATACAGCAGTACTACATTTCCTAGTTAGGTATCTTACGATGTTTATCTTCATCGCAACTTTTTTTACCACCACGAAACAACAAATACTTGATACCATTTAACTTTAATAATGACTCGGACACTTAAAAATACAAAGATAAAACCGAGTAAAATTTAAAACGAAATACAAAAATAGTGACATAAATACATAGCTTTTAAAATTTATTATTAAAGACATTACAGAGAACTGAGTTAGAGGCAAACGACATGTGCCCAATATTACTCGGTTCGGTGTAACATTTTTTACCCATAAATTAAATGCTGGATACGAAAACGAGTTTTTCATACGGTAGTAAGTTAAACTCCCGACTTTACTGCGAAATTAAACACATAAATTACTTATTACACATACAGAACATGATACAATGTGCAGAAGTTGGAACATAAAAGGGTCTTTATTATGAATTTTAACACTATCGTTTTAAATGTTATTAAGGCCAAGTTTATATAACAAAATACCTTTTCCTGAGAGGACACTGGTTATTTATTAATTTAGAAGAGTAAAATAATAAAGGAATTATCGTTTGATCACAATATCACCTAATGTTACATGACAATTGTGGCCTAAAACGCTGAGAGTAGAGGAAGACAGGCTTTAGCATTTAGCTACTAAGAGCATATTTATAGTAGCTTGGTGACTGATTTTTATCTTGAGGGTGGAAGCTAACAAGGCGAGCATTAGAAACCCCCTACTACCATGTTATGGTTTCCATCACGTTTTCCCATACGGAGAGCTTTGGCTCACGGCAGGATTCGAACCTATGTCAATCGAAATAAAGTCCGAACACGTTAACGTTATTTCTAAGCATGATAATTTTGTAAGTAAGCTGTGTCCACTGTTTTAGGACTCGCACCCAGATTTTTATTGAATGTATGCTAGCTAATGTAAGGTAATTAATTGTTTGTGTAATGTCTGGTTTGTGGACCAAATAAAAAAAAACACTGAAGCCATCATCGCTTGAAAAATATTTACCGATTCGATACTTCATTCTCGGCTCCTTTTCGTTAATACCCAGGAATGTTATTTAATGGCATGTAAAAACTAGGCTATTATTGAAAATCAATTACCAGTTGTTAATCTTGCCAGCCAAATACCTCTTTCTGATGTGTTTTTAACATAGAAATTACATAAATACTTTAATTCATAGATATATATAATATAGTAGAACATAAACCATACTACCAGTGTTATAAGAATATTAGGTATAATTATTATAACAAGAGCAATTTTCACAAATGGCAGAAGTGTAAAACAAAAGATAGAGATGTATTTCATTAGACCGATTCCAAATTTCATGATTACGATTAGCAACTGCCCATGGTTTCGCAAGCGTTTTTCGTGCAGTAATTATTTTAGACTTATTACTTTACTAAAATATAACTATACTGTACAGATTTCTGGAAGAATTACTAAGAATATTAATAGATTATCAATTTTGAAATGACATATCTTACGTGTACAAAACGTTATGAGAATCAGTTGGTATTTCAATATTTTTAAAATTTTGTATTTTTCCGTTATACAAAATGTGTACGCATGTAATGTAATTCACCAAAATAGATTCAATTTTTATTTTTAAAATTTCCCGAAGTACTTCTGACAGTAATATCGTATTGGGGATTGATACTTACCCGTGTATCAGTGATCAGTTAAATCCGGAAATACAGACGAAAAGAATTTTAATAATATCATTACATAGTATAAAACAAAGTCCCCTACCGCGTCTGTCTGTTTGTCTGTTCGCGATAAACTCAAATACTACCGAACGGAATTTCATGCGGTTTTCACCGGTGGATAGAGTGATTGATGAGGAACGTTTTAGTATATAATTTGTCAAGGATTTTTTCATAATCAGGGCGGGACAACGTGTGCCGGGCTCGCTAGTATATATATATATATATATATATATATATATCAAAAACAAACATACAGAAAAATTTTCAATGTGGAATCAGACGTACAGATTCATTAATATAGATTTATATAAATTGTTTAGATAATCGAACAAGATTATAGTAAGAATATACTATTGCCAGGAGGGGTTTCCCAGAATTTCAGGAGTTTTTAAAACCCTGGGGTAAAAAAAAAAGAAAAGACCCAAAATTAAATGCACCGCGGTCGCTGAATGTGCGCCATCTTGCTTTCTTGTCTCGCTTTGCTTACGTTAGGTTAGACCTGTGAAAAAGGATAACGTGAACTTGCCTCGGGCGAGCGCGGTGCGTTTATTAGGAAACTTTTTTAAACCAAGTATTTAATACGTATTTAACTTTTTTTGTATTAATACGGTTGGGGCTAAGAAGACATTTTCAAAATTTTACGAGTTTAATCGATTTTAATATATGACGCCAAGGATTAGAAGTTTTTGTATAGGTGAATACATGGTTAAGAATTTATGACTCATTACTCCTCTATAAGGAAAGAAACAAAAATTACAAATACCTTTTAAAAAACAATAAATTATAAAATGTCAGGCCATTTCATTTCTTAAATTCGAAACTTATTTATTTATTTACACTTTATGCGTTAAATACGCAATGGTGGACTTAATGCCTAAGGCATTCTCTACCAGTCAACCATTAGGTGGTGCAGAGATAAATGTTGGTAGGTGTAAAAGGTGGGGGATGATAGAATTCTGGGGAGACGAAACATCCATCTGGCAATATTATTAGAAAAACAACGTATTGTTTGCAGCAATTATAAAACGGATTTGAAACACAAACATTTGATAAATAAACGTTTTGAATCGAAACAAACAGTGCATTCCAATGTTAGGAATACTGGAACTTTGTACACATGTTCTATTAACTGAACAACAATAGAGATACAGTCACCTTACAATGAAGTCAGAATAAGCTGTGCAGTACAATATGCTCGTACTACGAATTTAGTTTAATATAGTTTTCAACAAGTTATATATTATTATAGTATATTCAATAATATTATGCACACTTACTGCATTAATGAAATGATGTTTGTGAATACTTTTAGAAAGACTGTACTGAAATTCGGCGTATACTTTGTGATACTAATGTTCGTCATAATACTATCAGTTATACCGCATTTCTTTACTACAAAGAAACAGAATATGGAGCATTATCGACAGAGATTTCCCACAGACTTAAAGTATATTTTATTCTGGAACCGGACGAAAAGATCAAGACGAGGATATCAGGTTAAAGAAGAGTATGAATACACACAAGGACAGAAAGTATTTATCAATCAAAATTGTGCATATATTAATTGTTATTTAACATACAATAAAAATGTTCTGCCGAATGAAGAGGAATTTGACGCGGTAGTATTTAATGTCGAAGACGTTTCGCGATCCAATTTCCAAGATATAAATTTAACCAGATCCAACTTCCAAAAATACATATTTCGATCGCAAGAATCTGCAGAAGACTATCCAATATGCGATCCAGAATTTGAGGACTTTTTCAATTGGACCTGGACGTACAAACTCGATTCTGATATACCGAATCCTTTTTTTAACATCTACGACGAAAACAATAGACTAGTCGGTCCGAAGAAATATATCCGTTGGGTTCCTAAAATGAAACATGATAGTCGTTTTAATAACAAAATTAAAACGAAAGACAGAGCTGTTGCGTGGATCGTTGATAAATGTAAATTGAAAACAAAATATCAATACTTTATCAAAGAATTAAGAAACGAATTGAGAGGGTACAATTATAGTTTAGATATATACGGGCCGTGTAGTAAAAATAAATGTCCCGGTGGCAAATTAATAAAATGTTACAAAATGTTAGAGAAACGTTACTTCTTCCATTTAGTACTTGAAGAATCGTTTGCGGAGGACTACGTTAGTGAGAAGATTGTGAAAGCTTTAACGCATATCGTTATCCCTATTGTCAGTGGAGGTGCAAATTATACTAAGTAATATATTGATTCTTTCCTAATAATTACATATTCATAGACGTTTTAACAAAATTGAAACAAAAAGACACCATTTGTCTATAGCAGTGTTTTTCAAAGTATGGGTCGCGAAACCTCTATAGCGGAGTTGCAAAAGGTTGGGAAAGCTGCTGCAGTAAAAAAAATAATAAAGTTCTAAAAGATTTATTAAGAAAAATGTTAACTAAAGGACATAATCATTTGTATTAAATAAACAAAAACTTAGGAGAACTCTTATGTATTTATCAGAACCCTAATTATGAAAATGAATAAATATGTTAAATTGAATATTTGTCACAAAATAAAATACCTGAAAGAAAAACAACAGGTAGGGGGGTCGCGAAATATTTTTTCAGACTAAAGCAGCCGTGTCAAGAAAAAGTTTGAAAAACACTGGTCTATAGCAATATACATATTTATATTATTCGTGACAATCTTGAAATAAGCTAGTCGAAATCCTTATAGTTTAATTGATCGTCATAATATTGCAAATCTTTATTAAAATTGCATTTCTAAATAATTCATTTTTAATTATTTCATCTTCTGTATCTATACATAAATAATAAAAATAGGTACCGTGTCTGTGCTTTTTAGATTTTTGTGAAAAAATAGTTGCAGGCGTCTTGGAATCATTACATAGTATAAAACAAAGTCCCCTGTCGCGTCTGTCTGTCTGTTCGCGATAAACTCAAACACTACTAAACGGATTTTCACGCGTTTTTCACCAGTGGATAAAGTGATTCATGACGAACGTTTTGGTACACAATTTGTCAAGCATTTATTTTTAATCGGGACGGAACAACGTCTGCCGGGTCCGCTAGTAAGTAATAAAATACATTTCAATCATTTTTAGAAATGTCTGTCTGTCTGTTTCTATGAACACGCAACTGCTAAAGTACTGCGTTCACGATAAAACCTCCTCGAGTAACATTTAGTCTTGGTTTCATTAAAATCGGTTCACTCTATCAAAAGTTATTCTAATGTTAATGACTACGCGATTTCAATACGAGAGGTATGTGGATATGTAAATGGACTTAATATAGTCAGGTGATTTTATTAATCTCTGCCGTTTTCACATCATGTTCCACGCGAACGGAGTCGTCGGCACAGCTAGTTCATTAGTAAAATACATCATAACTAATATTATAATTGCAAACGTGATTTTGTTTGTTGCGCTCACACGCTTTAACTACTCAAATGATAATCATGGAATTATGCATACACGTTATTAGGTATATAGATAAAGATACATGGTGCCTTTGTTCCAGAAACAATGTACTATTCTTGAGAGATAAATCAAGTCTTCATTAACGCAAACCAAAACCACTAGTAAAAGATAGTTTCTTATAGAAGACTATGGATGTCATCTATACTATAATAAAACTGTAGCAAGGTCAAATCTGTACATTAAATATTTTTTGAAAATTTTTATCGGGGTAGACTTTGTTATCGATATAGAAGCCAAAAAAAATTTTTTTAAAATTTTTTTTTTTTTTTTTTTTTTTTTTTTTGTTTTTTTTTTTTTTTTTTCCTTGGAAAAACAAAATTTAAAAAAAATAAAATTTTAAAAAAATTGGAGAAAAAAAAAAATAAAAATTTAAAATAAAAATATTTTATTTTATAAAAAAAAAGGAATTTTTCGATTCTTTTTTTTTTTCCTTTAAAACATACCACTCTAAAAAACTAAACAAATTTAGAAAATTGAAAGATAAATAATAATAAAGTTATATATAAAAAATTTTTATTATAAAAGAAGGGAATTTAGATAAAGAAAAAAAAAAAAATTTAATAAAAAAAATTTTGATTTGTAAATTTTTTTTTTGTATATATAAAAAAAAAAAAAAAAAAAAATATTTTCCAAAAAATTAAAAAAAAAAAAACAAAAAAAAAACCGAATTAACGGCTTGGGGGAACATATAATTCATATAAATATAATATAATAAAATTTTTATTAATATTAATATAAATAAAAAAAAAAAAAAAAAAAAATTATATATAATTTATATTTATTTTAATAAAAAAAAAATAAAAAAAAAAAAATTTTTTAAAAAAAAAAAAAAAAAATAAATATATAAAAATAATATAATTTATTTTTTTATAAAAATAAATTATTTTTATATTTAAATTGGTTAATAATAAAAAAAAAAAAAAGGTTTTTTTTTTTTTCAAAAAATTATATATTTATTATATTTATAAAAAAAATATAAAAGTTATGAAATTTAAATAAAAAAAAAAAAAAAAGAATTTTTTTTTTAAAAAAAACCCCCCCCCCCCCCGGGGGAAAAAAAAAAAAAAAAAAAAAAAAAAAAAAAAAAAAAAAAAAAAAAAAAAAAAAAAATAATAAACAATAAAGACACATTAATACATCTTGAGAGTTTAGACGAACAGGAATTATTTTTGTTACTATACATTGAATCTTGATTCTAGTATATTTTTTCGTAAGCTAATAAAGTCATAGTTAAAAATAAATACATTTCTCAAACTTAATACATTCCTATATACCCATTAATCGCCAGGTGATTTGTTTGTTTGTTTATTTGTAGGTGGTAGAGCCACGCTGTAGCTATTACTAGTTTCAACACGAATGGGTCGGCTCGCCCGGGGTAGGTCCACCCTCTCACAGACCATCGACGTGAAGTAATAGTGCTTGCATTGTTGCGTTTCGTTCGGTCAGTGAGAGCGCCGGAGGCCCTCCTCCTTTCCCCTTTCCCTTCCTCTTTCTCCTTTCCTACCCCTCCCCCATACACAGGCTGGCAACGCACTTGCGACTCCCCTGGTATTGCTAATGTCTATGGACGGTGGTTATCACTTAACATAAGGTTCGTCCTGTTCGTTTGTCTCAATTTTGAATTTAATAAAAAAAAATAAAATTGATAAATTAACATACGCAAAATGCGAAAACTATTTATACATTGACAAAGCTTGTAGCAATGAAAATAGTGATCAATAATATATAACAATGGAAATATCGTGATTTGCTATTAACTTGAATCATTTTGTTACAGCTTTCTACCTCCTGGCTCATATATCAACTCACAAATTTTTGAGATCAAGAAACTCGGCTCAATTATCGACTACCTCATCAAAAATCGGAATATGTACGAGCTTTTCTTCGATTGGAAACAACATTATTACTACGCTGCGAAGCCCAAGTCTTACATTTGCGATTTGTGCACCATATTGAATACCAATGCTACTAGCGTTAAGCGATCTTATCCAAATTTTAGGCAATGGTGGAATCCTGATTACAGTGACATTTGTCAAAGAAATAATTTATTGAACTTGTTTGGAAAGGATTGAATTCTATTAGAGAAATATACTTTATTGTAATAAAGAAAGTTAAATTTTGATTATGCATACCGAAGGATTTCATTAACTGTTAGATTTAAGTAAATTATGAATAAAACTTTTCCAGCAATTTCTTATTTTATAAGCATAAACTCAATCAATTCAGTACTAGTTTTAAATCTGATCATAGTTTTGAAAGATTTGGCCCCATTTTCTTAATATTAGTACACCTGAGCAAAGCCGGGGCGTGCAGCTAGTAGTAAATATACTAGAAATATATAATAAAAGTTCTTATAACGTGTTTCAAGTGGTATTTCGTAATGATTCCATTTTAAATCCATTCACATTTTTTCTGAAATCAATCATTTAACTGTCACATTTATTACTTACTTCTGTTTCTTTTTCTTTTCGTTCCTATTCAATTTCGCATTAATAAGAGTGTCTGTATCACTTCAGGTTCACATCTGTGATCGACATTCCTTCCAACTTATTGAATACTTTTTAACGTGCCATTCTTTGACAATAGGGACCCATCCATCTTTTTACTTTATTATATTTTGTTTGTAACTGGTAAGAACTTGGAAATTGTTTTTCTTGCACATTAAATTTTACTGTTTGGCACCTACGGTGATAACATCGAAACCACTATTTCAAAATGTACCTTAATGCTTACATTATTTGTTTGCGCCTTTTCAGGCAACATATGTCTGTTTTAATGAAACGAAATATATGTACGGTGTATCGTAATATGCGTTTAATTTTTACAGCGGACTCTTGATTGTAACGAACTTTGCCCTTTTTCTTATTAGTTCCTTCGCGTATATACCACGCTTTGTATGTTGCCGTGTTGATTTTGAGCGTGAATATTGATATTTACTTGCATTGGAATACTAACAAAGAAAATGAAATCGACTGTTTCTTTTACACTCCGACTATGTAATCTATGATATTACAATTGTACATACGTCATAAGCGCTTCGACAGCACCTTGTTAAAAATTGGTTAGCTGGCATCTTCTTAACGGCTGCCCCGTCAATCGCAATCCGCCCGTACCTAAGTAACATATAACTATTTCTTTTTCTTCACCGATATTGTGAATATACCATCTTACTTCCACATTTTATTTATCACAATTTACGTATTGTGCGTTTTCGTACCATTTGTTTTGAAAAAATATCATTTAGGTACCGTATCTACACATTTTTAGCTATAATATCATTGCATGTAATAGACATAAATAGCTACTCTAAAACGACAATTTCTAAATTCTATCTAGCTAGATAGGCGCAGCTATTTTGAAGTGATATATACATATACATACGGCAATTGATTTTTATTTATATATATATTTTTATATAATAGAAGGCAAATGAACAGACGGGTCACCTGATGTTGAGTGATCACCGCCGTCCATAGACACTAGCAACACCAGGAATGTCGCAAGTGCGTTGCCATCTTGTGTTTGGGGGAGGGGAGGAAGGGAAAGGGGAAGGAGAGGAGAGATGGGCCTCCGGCGCTCTCACTGACCGAACGGAATGCAACAATGCAAGTACTGTTACTTCACGTCGGTTTTCTGTGGGACGGGTGGTAGTACCCCGGGCGAGCCGACTCATCCATGCTGAAACCAATAATAGCTTCAGTGTGGCTCTACCACCTACACAATATACATTTTTAATCGCCAAATTCAATTTATAATGGTAATTAAGTAGAATCGTAATTTCATAAGAAATATTATAACTTCGGATATGAGTTTATTTGTTAATCGTTGACACTTTAACTACTCAACCGTTTGTCATAAAATTTGGCATACACATTACGTAGAAAATAGCATCATATTCTATAGACCATCCGTCAATAAAAAAGTACAGTTCCCGAAGGATAAGTGAAATCTATATTAAAGTGAGCGATACTGTGGGAAAAACTAAACTTGATTTTGTTTTTGATTTTTTATTTCGAACTGACTACGCTATTGACCTAGCAAGGTCTTAACAGCTTCACCGGACTACCGCGATTTTGATTTTGATTTTTGATCACTAGTAGGTTTTGAGATAAAAATTGATCCTGCGATTTGGTACACGAGATGCTTTCCAATAAATAATATAGGATTATAGAATGTGCATTTCCGTTGATAAATGTTTAAAATTTAAAAGGGTCTAGATATATTTGTCTATAGATATATCTTTAATCGTTATCTTTGACTTCTGTCACCCTAATACCTTTCAATTTAAAAGCGCTTAAGTTCGATCCCACGACACAACTTATTTTTATGAGAAAGTGATAATTATCAAAAGTGTAAATGTTGATTTTTTAGGGTGTATAAGCTATTCAATTATCATATTACAGGCGCGATTAATTTGGAATTTAATGGCCGTATGTAAAAACGCGTGGAGAAATAAAATATATAAAATAAATCACACCATAATATGATTGTTCTCCAAGTTATACAGTTTCGATTATATTATATATTTATTGATTTTTCAAGAAATAATGTTATGAGTAACTTAAATGGAATTGGAAATCCACAATATAATTATTCTATGAATCTCTTAACGAATATCAATAGAACTTCACTTCTTACTACTTTTATGGTAAGGTCTGGACACATTCCATCAAGAAAATATATAGTTCTAACGAAAATTATAATGTTTAGCTAAAAGTATGTTATGTTTGACGATGGCTGTCATTTATTGGTGGAATGTCACAGTAATCATTATTAAATGACGCTGTTTTATTTCGAAGCACCATATTAACATCGGGGATGTGGGGATGTGGGATTTTATCACAACATTCTGGCAGAACCGACTTCCGACTCCTCCAAAATGGTGTGTAGTTTAAATTTCCTTCTAATCACGTTGTTACTTATTTAAAATTTATACATTTTACTTGTACATATGTAGACTAATAATTGGACTGACATATGTTTGAACTTGGCTTTTTCTATGTCCACCTGGCTAGCTACCACCCTCGGGTTGAAAGTCTGTCGCCTAACAACTGTTGTCGTGTTCCAGGCATCTACACTTAAAAGCCAGTCCTCTTCAGGTTTAGCGTGTTTACTAGGGTGGAGTGAAAAAAACAAATTTTTTTTTTCTTAGCCTGGGGGTCAAATTTGTAGCTTATAAAAAACAAAAATTTTTGAAAAAAAAAAAAAAAATTTTACTCAACATCTTGAGCCAGCCCACTCATTTTTAAAACTAATTACGAGTAAAAATATTTGGTTGCAAAAAAAAATTTTTGAAGGCGTTCTAGAAACTTCAGAGTATCCTCTTTTATGCCAATTAAAAATCACAAGTTAAAAAAAAAATTTTGTGACTATTGTTTTAATTTAAAAAAAAAATCCCAAAAAGTACCATTCCTCTTTAGGGCACTAGAATAAAATTTGAGTTGGAAATGATCATAATTGCCAGTTCTTAGATGTTTTAAGAGATTCAAAGACAAAAAAATTTTTTTTTTTGCAACCAAATATTTTTACTCGTAATTAATTTTAAAAATGAGTGGGCTGGCTCAAGATGTTGAGTAAATTTTTTTTTTTTTTTTTAAAAAATTTTTGTTTTTTATAAGCTACAAATTTGACCCCCAGGCTAAGAAAAAAAAAATTTGTTTTTTTCACTCCACCCTAGTGTTTACCATCTTCGACCACATCGCCACCGTTAAACGCTTAAGCCCGTAAAGTATCAGAAATGGTCAAAATCTCTAACTAAAATACGAAGAAATAAAACAAAACAAATCTATCGTCCAAACAAATGAATTTCAACGTAAAAACCGTCGAGTATATAATCATATTGTAAGTATACGTTACCTTATAATCGGTGTTAGGGGATGCAATCTGTTATTTAACGGTGTTGACATCTACACAGACAGAATTAAAAGATTGATACTACACCACGACCCACGATGTTGCTTGTGTGAATTATAATATAGAATGTAGTGAGAACAGAACTTAGCCTTTATTTAATATAATTTGTTAGTCGAAATAATTATTAAAATACAATCAGTAATTAAATTTACCTCATATAAACTTTTTTACAAATTTTACCTGTGTTTAATATTACGTGGTAGATTAAAACGAAAAACAATAGAAAACTCATGTGAATGTATGTGATATCTGTTGACTTTAACTAGATAAACCTATAATAAAAAGCCACTCCATACTGTATTTGTTAGATTTACTCGCTAGCTTAATGTGAGTGAGTACAAGAGACTTGGAATGCACCACATGCCTTATAGGTCGTAGAGCCACGCCGAAGCTATTACTGGTTTCAGCATGAATGGGTCGGCTCGCTCGGGGTAGTACCATCCTCTCACAGAAAACCGACGTGAAGTAACAGTGCTTGCATTGTTCGTCAGTGAGAGCGCCGGAGGCATCCCTCCCATTCCCTTTTCCCTGTCCCCATATTTCCGCTCCTCCCCCAAACACAGGCTGGCAACACACTTGCGACTACCCTGATGTTGCTACTGTATTTGAACGCTGGTGATCACTTAACATCAGGTGACCCACCAGTTCGTTTGCCTCCTATGATATATAAAAAAAATCACGTTCACAGTTTTTAATTATTATTTGAATTATAGTATGTGGCAGCAACCGTGTAGGTGCGTGCGCGAAGCTCATTTTATTAGGAACAATGAAGGGGAATAGGAATGAAAGAGGTATCAAAATGGCAGTCACTATGCGATCACCCAATTAAATTGGCCCATCACTGAAACTTATGGGCTCGCGTTTCTTTGGATGCATATCTTTACTTAAATAATGCTTGAAATATTCAAAATTATATCGAAATTTACAAGCTAAATCGGTCATGCGTTGCTCTGGCTCAGTTATTACATGTTGAATAAAGATTATAGTAAAATATTTGATACTAGCTGTAGCCGCAGCTCCACACGCGTTTTTTTAAATTGTATTAAAGAAATATAAAATTGTGAGACCATATACAATTATAGAAACGCTCTTTAAAAACAATTGTAAGTACGACACGCACGGCACTTGCAGTAACATGTAACGTATGCATTGGATCGAGACTGTTGAAACTTACAATAATCAACATTGACATTCATTTAATTTGTAATTAAAAAAATTTGAGGTCATTAATCGAAATATAAATTATTCTATCTCTGAAGATGGAGCAAACTTTACAATGCTAACTTTCATGAAGATCGGTTGAGTAGCTTCACAGTTCATCGTGGACAAACAACATAGCACTGGATTTTTATATATTTACATACGTTTTTTTCTACATACTACAAAGTAACACGACCGCTTTCAATTAATTCTTTAGCGAAATATTTTTATAATTAAAATTATAAATATCGCATAGAAAGAAAAGTGTCATATTTTTGCGAGCATACGCGATAACTGTGTTTGTTGAAAATAGTGGAGTATAAAAACTTTCGTTCTTAATTTCATACTAGAATTATTATTACCTTAATTATTAATTATTGGCTTTAAGTTATAATTCTTTTAGCCTGTAAAAAAAATGTATTGCAGTTTTTATCTGATTTTCAGTAATTATCGCTCTTAGAATTCCAATATTTAGATAATAGCAAATCAAATCAAATCAAAAATACTTTATTCAGTTTAGGCCCTAATAAGGCGCTTATGAACGTCAAAACTACCACCGGTTAAGAAAACAACCCAGTCATCGAGAAGAACCGGCAAGAAACTCAATCGGGTACTTCTTTTTAACATATATATATGACGGAGGATGACCCTCAATAGTGTTTTTTAAAAAGCGTGACGTCAGCTTGAGCTGACGTCACTAGTGTAATAATCATGGTGATTACTCATTCTTCAAGTGTAATGACGTCACACAGAGATCCGTACTGTCCGGCGACTCGATAGTGAATCTCCCGAGCGCACTCTGTGCGGCTGCACGTGCGCTCTGCAGGTGCGGCTGCACGTGCGCGCCGCAGGTGCGCACCGCACGTGCGCGCGTATATAAGTTTTATACTAAGTATTGAAATGTAATCATGGAATTATTGTGAAGTAATTGCTTATGAACTCATTATAAATTAATCAAATCATTCTGGTAATCGACTAATTATTGTAGTTCCGCCGATATATATATTTCGAATATATTGTACGTTACAATATCTTTTTTAGTGGATGCACAGAGAGGAGTCAATTCCAGACGTCACCATCGTTCACGTATTGATCCACTCTATAATAGCCTTTTGACACTAAAACATGCTTGACATGGTGCTTGAATTTACAGTCCGGCAAATCAGTAATATGTTTTGGGACTTTATTGTAAAAACTTACACTATTACCTAAGAAACTACTACTGGTTTTGCTAAGTGTGAAACGTGGGACAACCAGTTTGTCACAGTTTCTAGTATTTAGATCATGCCGGTCCTTTACAAAAGGCAGGTTTTCAAAGTTTTTACGAACATACATTAAATTATCAATAATGTATTGGGAGCGTAGAGTTAGGATACCGAATTTCTGGAACTTAGTTTTTCATGATTCGCGAGGTCTCATATTATATATTGCTCGAACTGCCCGTTTTTGTAATAAAAATATGGTGTCTACCTCAGCAGCCGTCCCCCACAGCAGAATACCATAAGACATTAGGCTATGGAAGTAAGCGAAGTAGACTAACCTAGCAGTGGCAATATCTGTAAGCTGGCGAATTTTACGTATTGCGTATTCAGCCGATCTTAATCTGTTAGCCAATTTTTTAATATGTGGGCCTCATTGTAATTTAGAATCTAGTGTGATTCCCAAGAATACAGCATTATCAACTAACCTAGCTATAGTTATATATAAGCTATATATAATAGCTTCTTATTAATTGTATCTTTAATTTTAATGATTGACTACGGGCTATAATAAATATGTCAACCAAATATGTATTGTGGAAGAGTACAAAACCCATTGTTAAACCGAGCTGAATAGTTCATTAAACTAAACTAGAGGTGCAGGTGTGTGTTCGTACGCGGACAACGCTGTTAATAGAACTGCTTTCTACGGCCCGTACTATTGGTTTGTTCTAATCGATTACATAATTATCAATTAATAAAAATAAAATACAAACAGGAACATACGTTTTTTTTCTTATGAAATTGAAACATGCTTTTTTTATTTCAATTATAATTTTTAACTAGCAGGTTGTTAATAATTTGCCCACAACGCCACCTTTGTCTAGATTTTGTACTTTTTTTGTAGCACTAAATCAATCATTGCATAGTATAAAACAAAGTCCCCTACCGCGTCTGTCTGTGTATGTCTGTTCGCGATAAACTCAAGAACTACTCAACGGATTTTCAAGCGATTTTCACCAATGGATAAAGTGATTCAAGAGGAACGTTTTGGTATATAATTTGTCAAGGATTTTTTTATAATCAGGGCGGGACAACGTCTGCCGGGCCCGCTAGTATTTTATAATGTAGAATTGGTTAATAACAACTGTTAAGGAATGTGCACGGGATAAACCAAACTGTGATAAAAAAAATGTTATAAAAAAAAGGTTCGCCCTGCACATGTTTTCATCTCGAAGACAGGTCATTCTGGTGCGGTTTTGGAAGCGTTGTGACGTCCGACGCGTATTAATATTTGTAATATTTGTTTGATGGATTGATTTGATATTAATTGTTGTAAACACTATTTTGGACATTATTATTATTTGTTGTGAGTGTTTGTGCTATCCTACACATATACATACAAATACACTACACACACATTACTACACACGGAGCAGCACAGTGCAAGCGTAACAGGAACGCCAAGCCTGTAAGGTAAGTGGTTTAATAATAATTGCATTTACGTATTACTAGAGTTGCTGTGCAAATCGCAGTTTCACTCAGAGTAGTCACGACCCCGAATTGAAAATATTGATGGGCCCAGCACCAATTCGGTTTTGCGATGGTGACTATCTCGTACAATTTTTTGGTAGCAGAGCGTGGTTCTGCCCGAGCAATCGCATATTTTGGTAGCAAACCACGGTTAGTTCGCGTTCTGTTTGTTGCGCACTAACCACTTAGGGTTGGCGTCCAGTTACTTAAATATAAATTGTTAATATCTGTGCTCCGTTAATGTATAAGAATTTGTTTTGTTGTATAAATATAATTTTGTTTGTATTGTATTTGTTTGTAGTCTATAAGTTTGTATTGTGTTCGTTTATTAACTTTAATTAATTTGTTTGTAATAAATATATTGGTACACTAAGCTCTGTATCCGGGTTGGCTTGGTTTATCATTTGTTTTAAACTTGGTTTGTATTTGATTTAAATTTTGTTTATTTGCTTTGTGGTTAAAGTAATTTATTACTTTGTGTTTTTATTTTTTATATACATTTTGATTTTTTTATTTTTATTTAAATATGGCATCAACGCATACCAAGCGGATTAGGACAGAGCTAGTGTGGGCGACTTCTGCTGCTGCCTTAGTAGGCAGAGTAGACAGGCAGGAAGCGCTCTTAGAGAGATTTAAAGCCGTTGAAAACCGACAGGCGGCAGTTGACTCCGCCTATGAGTCATTTTTAACCACGTCGGCGGATAACGAATTGGCTGCCTCGGTGGAGGCGGATGTCAGCCAATTTTATGAATTAGTTGACACAATCACACAAGGTGCACGTAGTATCCTCAATGAAAGAACTGTTACTGGTGGAACTGCGAAGGGTGCACCGCGACCTCCAACACATCCGGAGTTGTTGGGGCGTCTTCCAACTCTAGACTTACCCAAATCTGATGGTAGTATTGAGGATTACCCTGGGTTCTTGGCGATGTTTATGAGTCTGGTGGATGCCCGGAAGGATTTGGCGAACAGTCAGAAGCTGGCATATCTTCGAGCCTCCCTCAGTGGAGAGGCAAGGGATGTGGTAGCACATTTGGATATGACTGATGACAGCTACCATACCGCCATGGATTTGCTCGCCCGGCGTTATCAAAACGTCCGGCGCCTGGCGGATGCTCATGTTTCGCGACTTTTAACCTTACCCCGCGTCACTAGAACTGACCGTTTACGGGTTGAAGTTTTAAACCCGGTGATAACCGCATGCAATTCATTAAAAGGATTAGACTTGCCTGTGGACCAGTGGTCTTTCTTGCTCCTGCACATTGTATTGAGGTTACTTCCGCGAGATCTTAAAATTAGATTTGAGCAGATTTGCGGTGGTGATGGTGCCACATAACTACCACCTTTTGAAAAATTATTACGCTTCTTAGAAGATGAATGCCGCTTGATTGAAAACTCTGGTGTTGCTAACACATCTCAAATTCCAGAGAGACCGCCAGAACAGCGGCGAAGGGAAACACGAGCTCCGATGGATCCCCGTCGCCCCCCTATTCGTTTTGCAACTTGTGAAGGGGGAACCCATTGCAGTTTCTGCCGTAAGACTGGACATCGAGTCCAGATGTGTCCTCGGTTTAGGGAGAGAAACGTGAAGGATCGACGAGGAATTGCTAATTCCCGAAAGTGGTGCTACTCCTGCTTGGGACAGCATTTGCAGAGGGAATGTAGGGAATCGCGTCCCTGCCCTCACTGTCAGGGTAAGCACCACCCTGTCTTATGTTTGAATGTGAATGGTGTTCGCCGTGTGGAGAATAACATGCATTCCCTTTGCATGGGCGGGGGAACTCATTCCGGTTCGCACAATGCGGATCGCCACCGGTCCCCAGTAGAGCACCGTCAACGTCCAGTGAAATCTCCTCAATCTCAGAGGAATCATTGTAAGGACGTCCGCCCCAGGGGCGGGGGTAACTCCTCTCCTAGTAGTCAAGATGGTAGAGGATATTTGGCAGTTCGACGTCCGTCAAGGTCTTCACCACCTTTGAGCGAATGGCCGCGTCTAGAGCACCGCCCTCGTCGGTTTGGAAATCCCTCAACTTATAGAGAGCCTTCCGGTAGGAAAACATCACCTCAGGCTGAGTATCAGCCTTATCTTGATTGGCAGTGTTAGGTAACAACTGCCCTCTCTCCCACCACAGCCACCCCACCTGAAACCGTTCTTCTGGCGACAGTTTCAGTTAAGGTGTGGGGCCCGAAGGGTAGATTTGCGATAGTTCGCGCCCTTTTGGATTCGGGTTCTCAAGGCTGTCTTGTTACATCTGATTTGGTGGGAAAGTTGGGCCTCCCTTGGAGACATCACCGTGGCCCGATATATGGTATCGGTGGGATAGAAGCCACGGCTCTGAAGGGTAAAGTTGAGATTAAGTTTTCGCCGTTGAAAGGTGAACCACATATTGTAGCTAGAGCAGTAATTTTAGATGACATACTAGGCAGACATCCACAAATTAGGATACCGGAAGCTGCGGTTAAACTGACTTCATGTTTGGATGTCGCAGACCCCAAATGGTTTGTTCCCGGAACCGTAGATCTTTTGTTAGGTGCAGATGTTTTGGGCTTGATTTTATCCGGACATCTTCAAATTTTGCAGCCGGATGGCTTAGTTGCCGCACCAACAATATTTGGATTTACTTTTTTCGGTCCCGTTTTGTCGCAAGTTGTTGAAGAGCAGTACCTTGAAGTAGGGATTTCTCTTAATGAAGCAGTCCAGCGCTTCTGGGAGGTGGAGGAGCCTCCTCAAGCAGTCAGAATTGACCCACTTGCTCAAGAATGCGAGTTATTTTATCAGAATAACACTGGTCGCCGTGTTGATGGTCGATTTGTTACCAGATTGCCTTTTCTAGCTTCGCGACCACTTCTCGGTCAGTCGCGATCCATAGCCGAAAAGAGGCTTTTGTCCATGGAGCGCCGCATGCGAAGGGATTCGTCGTTTCGAGGTAAGTATATTGACTTCATGCGTGAATACGAGGAATTGGGACATATGTCAATATCCGATTTTGATTGGCGTTCCCACGAACACTACTTTTTGCCCCACCATGCAGTTCTGAAGAACCCAGATGGTAAAATTCGAGTGGTTTTTGATGGCTCAGCCCCCTCGTCGACTGGAGTTTCATTGAATCAGTGTTTACATTCGGGGCCTAAACTACATCGTGACATATCGGATATCCTGACACATTTTCGTCGCCATCAAGTGGTATTTGTTGCCGATATACGCATGATGTTCAGGCAAACCATTGTTCATAGAGATGATCGGCGGTATCAGTTGATTTTGTGGCGCGAAAAACCTTGTGAACCCATCAAGGTTTAGGAATTAAACACCACTACATATGGGTTAAGATCTAGCCCATACATTGCAATACGAACTTTGTTAGAGTTAGCGAACCGTGATCGATTGAAGTATCCCCGTGCAGCCAGTATTTTAGAAAATTCTGTCTTTGTTGATGATATTTGCACCGGGGATTCCAGTGTAGAGAGTGCACGTATTTTAAGGGATGAGTTGATTGCGATCCTGAAGTCAGGCGGCTACGAACTAAGGAAGTGGTTGTCAAATTGTCCTGACTTATTAAGCGATCTTCCAGAGGCACATCAACAGGATCCTCATCTTTTTGAAAATCCAGATACTCCAAATTTGGTTGCAGTTCTTGGCATACAGTACCAACCTGTTCAGGATGTCTTTACTTATCGAGTGAAGTTGGATTGCCCTAAGACCTGGACTAAGCGTCTGGTATTGTCTACTGTTGCCCGGACCTTTGATCCAAATGGATGGATAACGCCTGTTATCTTTTTGGCTAAATGTTTCTTGCAGAAACTCTGGATAGCGAAAGTCACCTGGGATGAACCTTTGCAGGGAGCATTGTTACGAGAGTGGTCATCTATCCTGTCTTCACTTCCAGAAATCAATCATATTGCTATGGCTCGATGTTTTCTTCCGCCAGGAAAGTGCCGAGTAACCCTCCATGGATTTTGCGACGCGTCTGAGCGAGGGTATGCGGCCGCGGTGTTTTTGCGAACTGTCAGCATGTCTGGACAGATTAAGGTACATTTAGTGATAGCAAAGAGTAAGGTAGCTCCTATTAGGTCTCGATTGACCATTCCAAAACTAGAATTGTCAGGAGCTGCTCTTCTTGTTCGCCTTCTTAATCATATTAGTTCTAATTTGGGTACTGTAATTGAAATATCTGGCGTCTATGCATGGTCTGACAGCGAAATTGTTCTTTGTTGGCTTCGAGCATCTATACACAATTTGGAAGTTTTTGTTGCTAATCGAGTTTCACAAATTCAAAACTCTGAAACTCCCTTAATTTGGAGACATGTCCCCGGAGAGTTGAATCCTGCAGACTGCGCTTCACGTGGCTGTATAGCTTCATCTCTTATAAATAACTCACTTTGGTGGAGTCCACAATGGTTGACGCAACCTGAGTTGTCGTGGCCTCAAAATAAATTTTCCTCTCCAGAGGTGTTACCTGGTTTGCGTGTTGGAGCTGTGGAGAATTTACCATCATATAATTTGGACACTCTTTTAAATAAATATAGCTCATTTGATAAGTTGATTGGAGTTACTGCATGGATTCGGCGGTTCATACATAATGGTAGAAATCCCCAGAATAAAATGTTGGAAACAGGTTTGACATCTGTTGAAAGGCTAGATGCTCTAATGTTTTGGGTGCGTGTAGTACAAAGGGAACATTTTGCGGATATTATTGACAATTTGAACCGTGGTTTGATTTTGAAAGGTTCCGTTGTCCGATTAAACCCATTCTTGGACGAAGCGGGTTTTTTGAGGGTCGGAGGACGGCTTAAGAACTCCAATCTTCCTTGTGAAGCTCGTCACCCATTGCTGCTCCCTAAAGGCGGAACTTTTGTTAATTTATTGGTGACTCAACGTCACATTCAGAATGCTCATGCCGGTCTAAACGCTCTTTTGGCTATGTTGTACCGTGAGTTCTGGATCTTGTCCGCTAGACGCGTTATCCGGAGCATTATATTTAAATGTATGAAATGTTACAGATTGAAAGCTAAACCAGTTCAGCCTATTATGGGAGATCTGCCATCAGACCGCGTTACGGAAACTCGGCCATTTGCCGGAGTAGGAACGGATTTTGCTGGTCCATTTGCTATTAAGTCATCGCACTTACGTAATGCGAAGTCACTTAAAGGATATTTGTGTGTATTTGTGTGCCTCTCCACCAAAGCAGTTCATTTGGAAGTAGTAAGTGCCCTCAGCACAGAAGCGTTTGTTGCAGCGCTAGGTAGATTTGTTTTCCGTCGTGGGCTACCTTCGCTGATTCGATCTGATTGCGGCACTAATTATAAAGGTGCAGATCGTTATCTTAAAGATATTGTTGATTTTTTGTCAAATAATAAAAATTATATAAATCATACGTTGTCCAAAATGGGAATAACTTGGAAATTTGATCCCCCTGTTTGCCCTCATTGGGGTGGAATATTTGAAGCAGTTGTAAAGTCCGCAAAAACGCATCTCCGTCGCGTTATTGGTGAAACTATTTTGACATTTGAAGAACTTGCTAGTGTATTTTGTAAAATTGAGGCCGTTCTAAACTCTCGCCCTCTCTGTCCACTCTCATCTGATCCAAATGATTTAGAAGCTTTAACTTCAGGGCATTTTTTGATTGGCCAACCACTTAACGCTCTGCCCGAGTACCCCTTCAGGGACGTGAAGTTGTCACGTTTGACTCGTTTTCAACTGTTACAGCAGATGTCTCAGAGTTTTTGGCACCGTTGGTCACTTGAGTATCTACATACTTTGCAGCAGCGCGTTAAATGGACGGATAAGACAAATCCTCCCAAAATGGGAGATCTTGTATTAGTTAAAGAGCCTCATCTGTTGCCGTTGCACTGGCGTCGAGGGCGTATTGTAAAATTGATTTTTGGATCGGATGGAGTTCCCAGAGTGGCCGAAGTTATGGTTGGAGATTCGGTTTTGCACCGAGCAATTGCTACATTAGCCCGTTTGCCAATTTATTAGCGGACATAATCCTTATATCCGGGACGGGGGTTTGTTAAGGAATGTGCACGGGATAAACCAAACTGTGATAAAAAAAAAATGTTATAAAAAAAAGGTTCGCCCTGCACATGTTTTCATCTCGAAGACAGGTCATTCTGGTGCGGTTTTGGAAGCGTTGTGACGTCCGACGCGTATTAATATTTGTAATATTTGTTTGATGGATTGATTTGATATTAATTGTTGTAAACACTATTTTGGACATTATTATTATTTGTTGTGAGTGTTTGTGCTATCCTACACATATACATACAAATACACTACACACACATTACTACACACGGAGCAGCACAGTGCAAGCGTAACAGGAACGCCAAGCCTGTAAGGTAAGTGGTTTAATAATAATTGCATTTACGTATTACTAGAGTTGCTGTGCAAATCGCAGTTTCACTCAGAGTAGTCACGACCCCGAATTGAAAATATTGATGGGCCCAGCACCAATTCGGTTTTGCGGTGGTGACTATCTCGTACAACAACTACAGCACCAACTAACGATATCGTTTGCATACAAAATGTTATTGAAATCGGTGAACAATGAAATTCAATTTTATTTCTTCGAATTTTATTTTTTATGAAAAATGAGTTGTCATAAAATTTGAAAAAAAAAACGTATAGACAGAACGACACATTTATAAAGATTAGCAAAGCCACGTTAGAAGAGAAAACAATATTTAATGTAAAACAACCAATCGGTTCTCGTTTTGCAAAAAGTATAATAATTATAATTTAATTATACTCAATGAAGATAACAATTATACTTTAATTAATAAGGTTTATAAATTTAACATAATTTATTGATGCTTCAAGCTATCATTTAAATCAAATTATTTTTGTTCAAATGTGCATATTTGGTGCAAATTAAATACTCGTAGAGTATAAAATAACTAGCAATCGTCCAGTGATCGTAATTCGACCATAATTTATGTTTCAATTTTAAGAAAAAAATGCAATTTTTCCGAAAAAAAATATCGATACCACTAAGCTCGTCAATCTATCTATTGATTAAAACAAAAATAAAGAAAATTGGCTGACCAATGGATGAGGGAGATGCCCGTAACTGTTCCTTCTGCCTATTTTATGCCTACGAGTGCTCATCCAATGGTCGAACTTAGACCATAGAGAAAAACTTTTATTTTGTAAAAACACTAAAGCTCACAGCTGAAAAACAGAGGAGGGAGATCTTAATAACCGTTTCGTCACTACCTATTTATATATACTAGTGGGCGCCCAGTGGTCGACATTCGACCATAGTTCATTGAATTTTTAAAGTTTGAACTTTATTAGGGTTCTTTTATCAAAGGGTATTATAACCTCTATAATCAAAGGCTTTCATCATGCCTACTCAGTTATTTGCCACTTTTTTTCAATTATATAAACATAAAAAAAATCGATGTCTAAATGAAAATTGAAATTAATTATAAATTTGAAACAAAAAACAGACGGTTACATAAGGTGGTAAGGCTCTTAAATGCTAAGTAAACATAACTTTACGAAAATAAAAAAAAATTATCGGACCCCCTCATGACACAATTTTCAATTAATTTTACATGACACCATGGGCGCGTGGTATTTCTGGGTGATATTAAATTAAATATGGTCTATACATTATGAGGAATAGTGATATACCCAGTATCATCACATGGAAAAGTAATGGATACACAATAGAATCAAATTATGAATCCAAAACAAAGATGTTTATAATACTACCATTAACTTTTGAAAATGAATTCATTTTTGTTCATAATTCATCATCAACTGTACTAAATATAATTGCTACATCAAGTTGAACTGCATCATTATAACCGCGGAGATATAAGTTATGGATTACTTTCATGACCAAACAAATTTTCTTATTTTGATTTTACAAAGTATTTTTCGCTCATTTTTTATTGAATCATCATTTCAATACACCATAAAGAAATACTAAACATTAAAATATTGACATTGACTTTGGAAATATTGCTTTACTCTTATGGCAACATGAAGCAAAGTGACATGAAGTGAAAGCAGTCTGTCACATAAAAATTTTGACATTCAATAAAACCAAAGTGAATAATAATTATTTCAGTAGTTCCACAAATTTACTAAAGATAAATTATTTATCAATTAATATTATGTATATTATGAATTTACATATTATATTTTTCTAAAATTAACCTACAACTTGACCAGTTGATTTCAAAGGGCATATTGTAAGGCATGCAACGTCAGTCATGTTAAAAATATTTAAAAGGAAATTGGAACGTAAGAAGGTTGAAGGATGTTCGAAACGTCTTTTTCATTTACATATATGTTGTGTAAAATTCAAGCAGTAGTGTGAGTAATGTATATTTTAACTAATTTAATGTGATTGTAATGCATTTTTTATAAAAAAAAAATGGCTTTGTGCACTTCTCTGCCATATAACCTTTAACTATGCCAAATGTCAAGTTCATCCGTTCGCGCAATTCGCTTAAAAAGGGGTGCAAAGTTTTGGCTTCACGTGTTAATATATAAGATATGTTATAATATCATTGTTGAATGTAGAATAAAAAAGGGTAATTGGAACGTAAGAGTAAAAAAAAATACATACAGTCGAGCATAGCAACCTCCTTCGCAACCTTTTTTGAAGTTTGGCAGTATGGATTAATTCCTTCGCCTGTCCTATTGGACGAATATTATTACTACTTTTTTGAAGTCCGTTATTGACGGATGTCAATGTCATTTTTATTTACATGTGTGTATATGTTGTGTAAAATTGGAGCAGTAGTGTGAGTAATGCATATTTTAATTAATTTAATGTACTTATAATGCATTTTATATAAAATAAATAGCTTTCTGCACTTCTCCTCCATATAAACTTGAACTATGCCAAATTTCACGATCATCCGTTCGCGCATTTCTTTCAAAAAGGGATACAAAGATTTGGCTTCACGTATTAATATATAGATATAGCTGTATCGATTTTCAGTTTTTGACGGAATACAATTCATTGATCAACTAAAACAAATGGTAAGGGATTGAAACAGAACAGCGCAGTCAGCATCAGGTGCGTGCTGTTCGTTAACATGTACCAACTTCGAAATATCGTCAATTACATACACAATTCGATTGTAATTCCACATTGTTAAATCTATCTTTATTCGACTAATTAAAGTTTCAACAAAACAGTGAAACTTCAGTACCAGTGGAATTCTGTACTCAAAAAGTAAGTAAAGTTTGTCCAAGTTAAACTTCGAAGTAACTGAAACGATTTTCACGAGACTTACTGGCCGATAAAGAATATATCAGAATATAATACAGACTACATATCATTAAGCTTACCAATAAGGGATAAATAGATGTAATTCGCATTAAACAATAAAACTTACCTAGTTTATAGGTGGCAGCGGTCATGTAGAATTCATCGATTTTTTAATCAACTTTTTATAGTTTTTGCGGTCAATATTTTGAATTAGAGAAATTATATATTATCATATTTTTGTAGATTTACATACACATCATTTTTCACACAGTCCATCCATACCTTTTTCGATCTTCCTCTACTCGTATATCCCACAATCATACTCACAATCGTAGGTTTACGATTTATTACCTGTAATAAGTTATAAATACTTGTAATAATAT